>JAJOOO010023011.1:0-22717 GCA_029582685.1 Solanum piurae | reverse complement strand
TTGATTATGCTTATTGCTCATGGTCATTTAATTGCTTCCGCGACCAAGGATGTGTAATGATACGCTATGAGGCTTGTTTGGGGTTCCTTCGGGTTTCCCATTCGCCGGTCACGTCTAGGCCCTAGGCTTGGGTCGTGACAGTTACAAAGGGCGATGCTACTGCATTGAGCGTGTTGTTGGAGAAAAATATTAATATATTGCTTATGTAGCTTACCCTTTAGACCTTTTTGAAGAAGGTTTCGTTACCAATATGTTTACTTCCATTGTAGGTAACGTATTTGGGTTCAAAGCCCTGTGCGATCTACGTCTGGAAGATCTGCGAATCCCTCATGCTTATGTTAAAACTTTCCAAGGTCCGCCTCATGGGATCCAAGTTGAAAGAGATAAATTGAACAAGTATGGTCGTCCCATGTTGGGATGTACTATTAAACCTAAATTGGGGTTATCTGCAAAAAACTACGATAGAGCTGTTTATAAATGTCTTCGCGGTGGACTTGATTTTACCAAAGATGATGAGAACATGAACTCACAACCATTTATACATTGGAGAGATCGCTTTTTATTTTGTGCCGAAGCACTTTTTAAAGCACAGGCTGAAACAGGTGAAATCAAAGGGCATTACTTGAATGCTACTGCAGGTACATGCGAAGAAATGATCGAAAGAGTTGTATTTGCTAGAGAATTGGGCATTCCGATCGTAATGCATGACTACTTAACGGGGGGATTCACCGCAAATACTACCTTGGCTCATTATTGCTGAGATAATGGTCTACTTCTTCACATCCACCGTTCAATGCATGCGGTTATTGATAGACAGAAGAATCATGGTATCCACTTCTGGGTATTAGCAAAAGCGTTACGTATGTCTGGTGGAGATCATATTCACTCTGGTACTGTAGTAGGTAAACTTGAAGGTGAAAGAGACATAACTTTGGGCTTTGTTGATTTACTGCGTGATGATTTTGTTGAACAAGATAGAAGTCGCGGTATTTATTTCACTCAAGATTAGGTCTCTTTACCAGGTGTTCTACCTGTGGCTTCAGGAGGTATTCACGTTTGGCATATGCCTGCTCTGATCGAGATCTTTGGGGATGATTCCGTACTACAGTTCGGTGGAGGAACTGTAGGACATCCTTGGGGTAATGCGCCACGTGTCGTAGCTAATCGAGTAGCTCTAGAAGCATGTGTAAAAGCTCGTAATAAAGGACGTGATCTTGCTCAGGAAGGTAATGAGATTATTCGCGAGGCTTGCAAATGGAGACCGGAACTAGCTGTTGCTTGTGAGGTATGGAAAGAGATCATATTTAATTTTGCAGCAATGGACGTTTTGGATAAGTAAAAACAGTAGTCATTAGCAGATAAATTAGCAGGAAATAAAGAAGGATAAGGAGAAAGAACTCAAGTAATTATCCTTCGTTCTCTTAATTGAATTACATTACAATTAAACTCGTCCCAATCTTTTACTAAAAGGATTGAGCCGAATACAACTAAGATTCTATTGCATATATTTTGATCAAGATTTGAAATACAAAATCTAGAAAATTAAATCAAAATCTAAGACTCAAATCTTTCTATTGTTGTCTTGGATCCACAATTAATCCTACGGATCCTTAGGATTGGTATATTCTTTTCTATCCTGTCACTGCTTATGGACCCGAACCTACGGGAAACTGTGTTTCCAGTGGCGGACGGGTGAGTAACGCGTAAGAACCTACCCTTGGAAGGGGAACAACAACTGGAAACGACTGCTAATACCCCGTAGGCTGAGGAGCAAAAGGAGGAATCCGCCCGAGGAGGGGCTCGCATCTGATTAGCTAGTTGGTGAGGCAATATCTTACCAAGGCGATGATCAGTAGCTGGTCCAAGAGGATGATCAGCCACACTGGGACTGAGACACGGCCCAGACTCCTACGGGAGGCAGCAGTGGGGAATTTTCTGCAATGGGCGAAAGCCTGACGAAGCAATGCCGCGTGGAGGTAGAAGGCCCACGGGTCGTGAACTTCTTTTCCCGGAGAAGAAGCAATGACGGTATCTGGGGAATAAGCATCGGCTAACTCTGTGCCAGCAGCCGCGATAATACAGAGGATGCAAGCGTTATCCGGAATGATTGGGCGTAAAACGTCTGTAGGTGGCTTTTTAAGTCCGCCGTCAAATCCCAGGGCTCAACCCTGGATAGGCGGTGGAAACTACCAAGCTGGAGTATGGTTCGAGCCTCTTATTTTGATTTCTTGAATCGAGAGATCCATGAATCGGGATCCTGATGCATATAGATACAAATGGTCCAATGGGAGCAAGAGTTTCCAGGAACATTTGGAATAGTCCATTTCGGAGCAGAAGAGCCGTTTTCAAGTAGTGTTCGATCGATTACGTATTAATCAATATTCGATTGATTGGTCTGAGGTTCTTCTTATTTTGGCCTGAAATCAACCAAATCATGTCTATTATCTCATTACAACATATCATCAGTAAACACATGTATATTCACAAGATTATACTCAAAACTTAACTAAAACATATGTAAAATATTGTGTTTGAATACATAAATACAACCCAGATCACTAGCCCAGCACTTAGATCTTTATTTATCCTTGAACAACTCACCTATCCTTTATAGACCCAATATCATACCACTTCTAGTTATACAATGTTACTCACAAATTCAGATTCACATAGATAATTTAATCATAATATGGAGTTTACTCATTCAAGCACAACTTCAAGACTTATCATGCAAATATAACAACTACTAGACTGACTCGTTATCACATATATAAGGTTAACAGGCTAATATGCAACTATTGAAGTCATTAAGCTACTAGTTCTAACTATCAAGTGCCCTCACAATCAAAGAATTACCCTTTTTTTCACTCATCGTATATAATATTAATAGGGCATAAGCATATCAAGTCTCTCACTCTCAAAAAGAAATTCAAGATATATGAAAACATATCATAGGGTTGCCAATAATGTATTCCTCAGTTAATCAAAGCATAAAACTGTAAGATCACAAAGATTTTTTTCGAGTTGTAATTTCCCGATGGATAGGAATTATTTGGTTATAAATAGTAATTACTTTTCCATATGCACTTTAAGATAGTGACAAGATCAATAGAGTTCTTCTTTCTTAATCACCATACTTTCAATTTTCTATGATAATTTCCCCTTTTCACTCTTCTTGGGATATTTTCCTTCTTTTCACTACTTAGTTGCTATAATGATGTTTTTCATTCTTTATTTTTTTTCACACTTCTCAAATTTTATAGCCAAGTCATATAGAATTTTTTTTCCTTTATGCTGTCATTCTTTGTTTACACCAAGCATAAATATTTTCACAACTTGAGCACTATTTTCTATCTCCTCTTGACCATATAACTTAACTTTTCTTAATTGATTAACCTCTTTCTTTCTCATCTCTAACTCTTTTAACTCAAAGTGCATTAAGGACTTTTGGATCAAAATATGAGGCTAGTTAATAAAGGGGAATCAGGCTACACAATATGATTAGGCCTACAGGCTCAAAAAGGTTAACTAGGGAAAATGTGTTGTTAGGTATCGTAATATAGTAAAAAAATTAGGTTTAAACAAGAAATGTCTTAATCACATCCAACAAGTTGAAACACAAAGTTCAACCTTTCACACACACATTTTGAGTTCTAGATGTCTCAATATGAATGAATGAACAAATGAGCACCACACATGGCACATTAACAGTTTCAAACTTAGTTATCTAAAACTTTCACCTTTACATCTAACACATCGAATACTATGAAATATTAAGTCCTATTTTTATTTTTAGGGTCATATTTTAGATAGTACATGAGTCTACACTTAGATATTTCTATCTTTTTATACTTTTATGAACAATGAACTCACATACTATCTATCAAAATCCTTATTTAGAGTACCTTACTACTATTGATGGACTTCTTTATTCTAAAGTATCTAAGACTTAAAAAAACCTAAGCTAATTCTAAAATCTACAAATAAATCCTAGTAGTTTCAAAGGGACTATCCTAAAAAAAGTATCAAAAACAAAATTCGAGGAACCTCAAATAAAAACAAACAAATAATACAACACTATGACTAAACTAACAAGTCCTTAATGTGCTCCCCACCCCACACTTAAGAGTTAGTGTTGTCTTCAATGCTATTAAGAGAAATAATACTCCTTAATTCAGCGAACACTTTGCAGCATTAGACTAATGGACCTACAATGGATAAAAATTTGTTAGTGTATATTGCTATATTATACAGTGGGTTACCTTTCATCGAGCGCTAAATTTAACATCACAACATGAGAGATTGATTCAAGTCGTTAGTTCTCATCAAGATAAGCATCATCCACCAATTTGACATCTTCTCATTCTTCCAAATAATGCTTCATTCGTTAACCATTTACTTTGAACTTGGATCCATTTATGTGTTCGAGTTCAATGGCTCCATAGGGGAACATTGTGTCACTTGACAAAGACGTGACCACTTTGATTGGAGTTACCCAAGAAACAATCTAAGTCTTGAGTCGAACAACAATGCCCAATCACCAAGCTTAAACCCTCATTTTTGTATACGTTTATAATGGAAATGCTTCATTCTTTCTTTGTACAATGCTGAAATCCGATATGCTCGCAATATAAATTTGTCAAGTTCGTTCATTTGTCTCATCCCCATGTTTCATGCATTCCCCCAATTCAAGTTCAACTTCTTTGGTACCCATAACGCCTTATATTCAAGTTCAACTGGTAAATGACATATATATCGAAAAATAATTTGATAGGGGCATACATATAGGTGTTTTGAATGTAGTTATATATGCCCGCAACACATCATGAAGCCTTTTTACCCAAGTACTCCAACCATCTTAACTTAGATGTTCTTTATATCTCTATTTGAAACTTTCACTTGCCCACTTACTTTAAAGTGATAGAGTGTAGAAAATTTGTGTTTTACTCTACACTTTTAAGGTAGTGAACTAAATAGTCAGTAAATCTTATCCTCTATCACTACTGATTGCCCTTGGTATTTCAAACCTGCAAAAAATATTTTTCTTTAAGAACATAGTGACACTTTTACATTCATTGTTGGGAAATACACCACCTCTATCCATTTTGCTACTAAAATATATCTATTCCCAAAAGAATCAGAGAATGCCCCCATAAGTCGATGTCCCATACATCAAATAATTCTATTTCTATGATAGTTGTGAGGGTAATTCATATTTTCTCCATATCCCCCCAAACCTCTGGCATTGATGACATATTTTCATAAATTCGTGTACATTTTGATAAATTATTGGTCAATAGAAGCCACTTTGTAGTACTTTGTGCGCAGTTCATATACTTCCATGATGTTTTCCCATGGGATAAGAGTGAAATGCCTCTATTATTGGTACCATTTCAGCTTTTGGGATGCATCTACGAATAATATTATTGACACATACTCTAAATAAATATGGTTCATCCCAATAAAACTTTTTTGCATCATATATGAATTTTCTTTTATGATGATAGTTGAGGTTAGAAGGTGTCTTGTCACAATAAGAAAGTTAGCAAAGTCTGCAAACCAAGAAATCATAGGAAGCTTCCAGATTCATCTGAGAAAATGAGTCAGACTCATGTTTGGTTAATCCTCCATCTTCTAATTTGGAAAAGTGACCGGAGACTTGATTCTTACACCCTCATTGATTTTTTAATTCTAAAGTCAAACTCTTGCAATAGTAACACCCATAGAATTAATCGAGGCTTTACATCTTTTTTTGTCATTAGATATCGAGGTGCAACATAGTTAGTGTTGGTTAATGTACTACTTACCACCTTAGCTTCTATGCTATGCCAAGTCATGTTCGTCTTAATCATCCTTTCAAGCATATCACTAGTCTCCTCATAAGTGTGGTCCATTAGTGAACTCTCTATAGTACTATTGACCACAGAATTGTTGACTGTGTTTAACAAACTGTACACTTTCTGGCAATATCTTATTTTGTAGCTTGTGGTTCAAACACAAATTACCTTCTTTTTTTTATCTCAACCAAGTTCGTGGAGTGCTTCACTTGGGACTTGTTTGAATTTGTTGATCTTATTCCTAAATTATATATACCTACTTGGAGGAAAGAACCTCTCCAAGAGTACCCATATAAGTTCAGTCTAGGTAGTGATGGCTTCTGGTAACTCTCTAAGCCATGTAGTTGTTTCACTAGTCAGAGAGAATAGAAGTAACCTTATTCCTTCTTGAGAGATATCTAGGAGATTGTAAGCTAGACATACCTCTGCAAAGTTTATAAATGTTTATTCAGGTCTTTAAGAGGTAAACCATTGAATAAAACCTTCAAACCCAGTAAATACAACATCATGCTGGTGATGTTGAATGTGATGTTTCCAACTAGTGGTGGAGGTTTAATGCCCCCATTGTAAAGCAATGTCAGCTACCAACCCATAATCGTATGACATCAATGGGAAGTCTATCAGATCTACTCCCAAGGATTGGCTAAAGGGTATTGACAACATGACTATGGGAACCAAGGTTTGAACTAGGGACAATATCAGTAATGTATATATGAGAATCACGGAGAAAAATCTTCAGAAGTAGAGGTGTACAACCTCATATTCCTTTCAAGAGCAAACTTCAAATTCACCCTACTAGTTCTAAAATGGAAGATATGTTGTCCCTTGTACTAACAAAGGTAGAGTCAACATATAGTATTATGCACCAAATGCATGATGATGTAGCAAGTATGAGACAAATCATGAATACTCACTCCACAACCATAAAGCATATAGAAACTCTGATGAACCTAATCTCATCATCACTGGCCAAACAATGAAAGATAGACATCTTGGAGATTGCAACAATAACATTAAGTGCATGAGTGACCACGAGAGGTGGAGGGATGAGTGGAAGTGATGGAAAATGATGCTATACAGAGAGTCCAACCATATGATGATCCAACTACAAATGAGGAAACAAGTAAAAGAGAGGATCAACATATTGATCTTGAACCTAGAGAGGACAAACATGAAAAATAACAGAATAAAGCATCTCACGAGCAAGAAGAGAAAATATTAACAAGCAAGGACGCTTCAATAATCCCTATTCCAAGGCCAAAATGTCTTCCTCCATTCCTTCAAAGGCTGATGAAAAAGAAAGAAGATGAAAAGTTTAAGAAGTTTATATCAATGTTAAGCAACTATCAATTAATATTTTATTAGTGGAGGCTTTGAAACAAATGCTAGGATATGGACAGTTTATGAAAGACTTGTTCACAAAGAAAAGAGAAGTAAGCGGAGACACAATTGAAGGTATGTACACATTATTGTTGTGCGATTAGCTTCAAACTCTCTAGTGCAATAAATGGAAGATCTAGGAGCATTCACTATTGCATGTACAATTGGGGCAATGCAGTTTGCCAAAACTTTAGTTCATTAGACAATAAGTAGTAAATCAAGTTGACCTTGTCAATCATCAAAACTACGTACTTATCCTCTTATTTCCCAATAATTTTTTCCTTTTTGATGATGACAAATAATGCACCGTACATCCCTAGCCCACACCATATAACTTCCCGTTCACTTTACCAATTATCAAAACTACATACATGTTCTCTTATTTCTTATCAAAGGTTGAGGGATGAAAATAGTATTGAAGACTCATAAAATATCAAATTCTTAAAAAATTCAAGACATATTCACCCTGAAGGTGCTTAGCTTGACCCAATATGCATTTTCATCTTTACACAAAACTACCCCATATGTATTGAAGGTGCGCAAGGGGTCGTGGCGTTTTCACCCATTATTAGCAAGTTTCTGATAGATATACTCATTTATTTGAATTGCCTCTCAAGTTGCACCATTTTCAAGAAGAAAATGAATCAATTTAGTGAGAGTCAAAATGGAATAAAGTCATTTTATTAATTTAATTGCGAGTTGGCAAGTGAAGCAGGTCCACATTACATGAACAGAGACTAAATAATTAATAAACTGAAGTAGGGTAGGCAATTATTAATAAATATTTGTGGGTATGGTTTTTTTTTTTTCTTACGCAGACAACTTCATTTAAATATTAAAATGGCATGTGAAGTGATGATAAAGATAAAGACAAAGGGTGGTGATTGGAGGGACGAGGGACGTAAGCAACGTTTGCTTGTGCAAGAAAAAAACACGTAAATTGATGAGGTTAATGTGGACACTTTCTCTTCTCTACTATTTCTCACATCATCCTCACTCGTCACCTCCTTCTCCTTACTTCATTCTTCTTTCATTTTTTATATTTGTTTCTTCATCGATAACTGTTCACTATATTATTTTGGAATGTTTAACAATATTTGTTTATTTTATTAAATTAATGAATGATTCTATACTTAGTTCTTAATTTACTTTTATCATTAATTATAGTTATTTTTGTATTATATTTTTCAAAATATTGTATTAATTATATTTAAAGGGTGATATGATAAAATCATCATTCTATTTATAGTTTCTTAAGAAGTGTGCAAAGTCAATAGTCGACAAGTATTATTGAATAAAGTACTTTTTAATTTAACATGATATTTGAAAAAATAAAATAAAATTTGTAGTCTAAAATAATATTTATATGCCTAAAATTTATTTATTAAGAATAAAGTTAATTTTAAAATTAAATTATTTCTACTTATAATAACATAATATTCTTTTTTTTTTTAAAATGAACTAAAAAAATACGTAAAAGGGACAAAAGGAGTATTAATTGCTCCTACAAACTTCAACTAATTTTATCTGACGTTTCGACAATTGCAAATATAAATATGCAAGTTGAAATGGTATTCTCATCGGATAGGATTTTAATTTGACTTTTTAATAAAAGAAAAATCATTTCTCAAATAAATTTAAGATCTTATAGGTCATAAATTTTTGTTTAAAATCAGTTACTTCCTTGTTCACTTTTATTTTTCACAATTGAATTTAATATATTAATTAAAAAATAATAATTAATATAATCATTTTATTAATTGATGTCTAGTATTTTTTAGATTCTAAAAAATAAATTATGAATAATTTATTTTAAAAATACTAACTAAATTAAAATTTTATTTAAAATTGATTGTTGCTTACATTTTCAAGAGCTACCTTGTTCTTTCACTTGACTTTTCTCTGGCAAAACGAAAAAGACTTGGGCTGTTTTCACATAGAGAAAAATGGCAAACTTTGTTTTACAATACCTCCATTTCCATGGCTTTCTCCTCATCTTTTCCCTTTTTCTCTGTCCAATTCCTCATATAATTCCTAACTAGCTAGCTATCCCTTGTTCAATTTCTATTCTCTCCCCAAATTCAATGGCTCCTTCTTCCTAATGATCCCTCTATTTCCCCTTTCTCCCATAAACATACAGAACGTATGTTGTAATGGATAGTAGGACTGCTTTTTCGGATTCGAATGATATTAGTGGAAGCAGTAGTATATGCTGCATTGGCGGCATGAACGAATCGGAAACTTCACCGGCAGACGGCAATTCCCTCAAACGTCTATCAGAAACACTAGAGTCTATCTTCGATGCGTCTTCGCCGGATTTCGACTTCTTCGCTGACGCTAAGCTTGTGGTTCCAGGCGGTAAGGAAATTCCGGTGCACCGGTGCATTTTGTCGGCGAGGAGTCCTTTTTTTAAGAATGTATTCTGTGGGAAAGATAGGAAGACGAAGCTGGAACTCAAGGAGCTGATGAAAGAGTATGAGGTGAGTTTTGATGCGGTGGTCAGTGTGCTCGCCTATTTGTATAGTGGAAAAGTTAGGCCTTCACCTAAAGATGTGTGTGTTTGTGTGGACAATGAGTGCTTGCATGTAGCTTGTAGGCCAGCTGTGGCCTTCATGGTTCAGGTTTTGTACGCATCCTTTACCTTTCAGATCTCTCAATTGGTCGACAAGTTTCAGGTAAACTATCAAAAACCCTCCAATATCAATTGTTCTTCTTGTCAATAGAATTGGAACTTTGTAAGTTAGTCAGTTGTATTACTAAAGCCCTTAATTTAATGTAATTTTCCTTGCAAAATCTTTCTTGATTTACATATGTTTGCCTTTGCATCCTAGGATAGTAATTTTTCTGAGTGAAATGGTGAGAATCTATTAAGTTGCTTACGGAATTTCGAGTATCTCTGAGAATCACTTGTGAGCTATGTTTTAATTTTAAATAATAGGTATGATGTATGTGTACCCTTTTTTTTCTTGTACTTTGTTCTTAGTTAAGTCCTCTTGCTTTCGAGAGATTGTAGGTCTTTTTTGACTACTTCGTTTCATATAATTAGAGGTTCACTCCATTCTGGTTTTAACTCATTCAATTATCATAGTGTCACATTTATGACTTGAACATTTGGAGGTCTATGTAGGACATGATCAAACCTACTCAAGTGATATCTCTACAACTTTCCCTTCATGTGGGTACTCGTGATCCTTGCCAGAAAATATTGAGAGTCTAGATACTGCAAACGTATAGCTTTATTCATAGCGTTAGTACAATATTTATAAGAGAACAAGTTAGATCAAATAAACTAGTGTATCAATCCCTAATTCTTAGGAGATCCTTGAATCAAGGGATTTCCTCTAAACTATTTTCCTAGAATAATATATTCAATTCCATATTTACAAGAGCTGATTATAATCAAATCTGCCAGCTTATTTGTGGAGCAAATTACAATCAAATCTGTCAGCTCATTGATGGACCAGATTGTGACTAAATCTGCCTACGCATTCGACACTCCCCCTCAAGTTGGCATGTAAATACCGAACATGCCTAACTTGCTCACAAGGACTCAAAAGTAGTCCTGAAAAGACCTTTTGTGAAAATAACTGCAACTTGTTCAGTTTTTGGAACAAAAGGAATGCACACACTTCGATCTTCAATCTTCTCTTTGATGAAGTGAAGTGTCTGTCCACTTCAACATTCTTTATTGTCAGCCTTCATTGTCACAATACAACTTCATTGGAAAACTCATATGTCTTCTTAGTTCTTCCAAAAATCTCATGAGCCACAACATTTCACAAATTATGTGTGCCATGGATCGATACTCAGCCTCAACACTACTTCGAGCTACCACATTTTGCTATGTACTTCTCCATGCCACTAAATTTCCCCAAACAAAGGTATAATATCCAGATGTAGACCTTCTATCAATAGATGAACCAACCCAATCTGCATTCATATAAGCCTCAATACTTCCTTGCTCATTCTTTTTAAAGAACAACCCTTTTTCAGGAGAACTCTTTAGATACCTTAAGATTCGATACACAGCTTCTTGGTATTCTTCTCATGGTGCATGCATGAAATGACTTACTGGGATCACAACAAAGGAAATATCAGGTCTAGTATGTGACAGGTAAATCAACTTACCCTACCAATCTCTGATCTGGCCCCTATCAATCAATTTTCCTTCCTTTACAAACTTTAGATTTAGATCAATTGGAGTTTTAGTTGGTCTACAACCACTCATTCTTGTTTCTTTTAGCAGATCAAGAACATACTTCCTTTGTTACACTATAATATTCCTTTATTTGATTGTGCAACTTCCATGCCGAGAAAGTACTTTAGTAGGCCTAAGTCCTTTATCTCAGATTCTGAGGCAAGACGTTTATATATATATATATATATATATATATATATATATATATTTTCAACCACATCATCGTCTGTGTGGAAGATATCGTTGACATACACTATAAGAATTGTTGTTTTTCCTTCTAGTGAATGTCAAGTAAACAATTCTGTGATCTGCTTGTCCTTGCACATATCCTTGCTTCTTCACAACTTGAGTAAATTTTTCGAACAAAGTCCTTGGAGATAATTTTAGACTATAAAGAGATCTTCTAAGCCTGCATATCTTTGACTTGTACTTCCCTTCAAAACCTGGAAGGGGGATCCATATAGACTTCTTCCTCTAAGTGCCCATTCAAGAAAGCATTCTTCACATTCAACTGTTGAAGAGACCCGTCAAGATTTACTGCGATTGTCAACAAAACTCTAATTGAGTTTAACGTAGCTACTGGAGCAAACATCTCGAGATAGTCAATGCCATATGTTTGCGTGAATCCCTTAGCTACTAGGCAAGCCTTATACCTTACTAAGGATCCGTCTGATTTGAATTTGGTGGTGAACACCCATTTACAACCCACTGGTTTCTTTCCCTCTGTTAAATCCACCAACTCCCATGTCTTATTTTTTTCAAGAGCTCGCAATTCCTCCAAAATAGCCTCCTTACGGCTTCCACTCAGGAACTCGTAGAGCATCCTGCACATTTTTTGGAATCTCCACACTAGAAAGTTGTGAAGTAAGGGCTGAATAACTAGGAGACAACTTTTTATAGGACACAAACATAGAAATAGGATATTTAGGAGCATTTCTAACACCTTGTGTTTTGCAATAGGTAGGTCCAGAACTGAGGAGCTAGAAATAAAATCGGTTGGAAGATTACCTTGAATACCAGTAAGGTCTTGCGGAACTGACTTTTGGTAGTGTTGAGAATCTCCGGTCTTTTTTCCTTGAGTTCAGTTCCTTTTCCAGTACACTTGTATTTCTTTTGTTTGTTATCTATTACCCTTTTTTTTTTTTTGTCATTTGAAGGCTCTACAAGTTCAATTTATGAGTTCTTATCATTTAAGTGACTTAGGTCCCTATCATCTCTTGGATCACACTTATTTATATCTTCTCCTAGATTCCTCACATCAGTATTTGTTATAATATCAGGCTCCTCATTTGCCTGATGTCTAGTTTCCTCAATATCACAAAAAGATGAATCTTCACCTACATGATACTCCCCCTAAAGCTGAGTGATAAAATAGAGTTGGGACTCAAAGAAAGTTAGATCCATTGTGACAATTATCTTCTTAGCATGTGGAGCATAACACTTATATCCCTTTTGACTTGGGGCATATACTACAAAAACACACTTAGCCCGCGGTTCAAGTTCACTACGATTATGAACATGACAAAATGTTGTACAACCAAAAACCTTTAGAGGCAGTTCTGTAGTTAAACTAGAACTAGGAAAACTCTCTTTGATAACTTTAAAAGGTGTTTTAAATTCAAGAGGACGAGATGACATCCTATTAATAAGGTAAGTGGCAGTCAAGAAAGCCTCTCCCCAAAGGTGTTGTGGAACTTTACTAGTAAACATTAAAGCTCTCGTTACCTCTAAAAAATGTCTATTCTTTCTTTCGGCAATACCATTTTGTTGAGGTGAATCCGAACAAGAGCTTTGGTGTACTACCCAGTTTTTCTGAAAAGAACTTCCTAATTGTTCATTAAAAAATTCACGACCTTTGGTCACTTTGAAAAATCTTGATTTTCTCATTGAATTGTGTTTCCACCATGAAATAGAAAATCTTAAATACATTTTTATTGTTCCCTGCACAAGGAGTGTAAGTAGAGAAAAAATAGGAACTTCAGTCATGTGGTCACTAGCTCCTAAATCTATGATCCAAGAATCTATTTGGTTGGAATTGACACTAAGAAAAGCAGATGATACAATATCTGTTTCAGCAAAAAAGCAAGAAGGATTGTAAGAATTTGGTGCATTTGGACGAGATTGTGGATATTGAAGGAGTTTGTGCAGAATTTCTAGTTGTTCCCTTGTAAATGGAGACGTCTCTGGAGAAGGTTGCTGCCCTGATCAAAATAGGTTGTTTGAATGGCCTGCTCACTTTGATATTGAAAGCCACGATTATCAACTCTCTTCTTCCAGTTTAGTGGTTTCCCATAAATCTTCCAACATGTTTCACAGGTGTGCCAATGTTTTTTGTAATGATCGCACCATGACCTTTTGTTTTTGTCATCTTCATTCTTCACTCTTACAAGAGTTAAAGAGTTTATAGCAGGTTTTAGTTCAACATTTAAATTAGGTTTTAACATAACTTTCTTCCTAGTTTCTTCTCTCCTAACTTCAGTAAAGGTTTCACAAAGTGAGGACAGAGGATTTGTTCATAGGATTCGGGACCTGACCTCGTCAAACTCCCAGTTCAATTCTCTAAAAATGGAAAACTCTCTCATTTTCTTCCCCTTTTTGCTTTCACACTATTCACAGAACATTGTCATTCATCATTTTGACACTGGTCTAACTCCTGCCACAAAGACACCATTTCATTATAATAAGCAGTGACTTCCTTCTCACCTTGCTTAGCTTGCCATGGTTTAATTTTTAACTAAAAAATTTGAGAGGTATTTTCTACATCATAATATGTCTCTCTAATGGCTTCACACACATCTTTAGCAGTGGCAAAAGAGATGAGATTTACCTAACGCTGGTTCCATGGAATTTATTAACCAAGCAATCAGGAGTGAATTCTCTGATCTCCAGGAGTTCATCTTTGGGTCTCCGACTCCCAGCTTTTACATCTCTCCGGTCAGATGTTCTATCTTTCCACGACTATCGACTGCAAGCTTTACGGACTGTGCCCATTCCAGATAGTTCTTCCCATTTAATCGATGGGAAATTGACTGGAAGGGCATGTGAGAAGCATTGCGTCCTTGTGCCATCAGATTTTCTGTAGGAGCTTTCAGAGAAGAACTTTTGTCTTCTGTTGATGTTCCAGAAAGATGCTCTCCATGAAAGGCTGGTTTGTCCATATGATATTAGGGGAAAAAGTCCCGCTCTGATACCATGAAAGTTTAGACATGCAAAGTATATCTTTATTCATAGCGTTTGTACAGTATTTATAAGAGAAAAATTAAGATCAAATAAACTAATCAACCCCTAATTCTTAGTAGATCCTTGAAAGGGATTTCAAACTATTTTCCTAGAATAATATATTCTATCCCATATTTATAGAAGCGGATTATAATCAAATCTGCTAGCTTATTTGTGGAGCAAATTGCAATCAATCTGCCAGCTCATTGATGGAGCAGATTATAACTAAATCTGTCAACTCATTCGACAATTATCATTATACTTTTGTCCAATCTTATATGATAACACATTTATCATACACCCTCATATCTTTGACATTCATCTTACCGGTGTGTTGAGCTTTAGAGGCCCAACTCTTACTTCTATATAACATTACTGGTCTCACAACATTCTATAAAGCTTGGTTCCACTTTTTGGTATTTTCCTACAGCATGACACTCAACTGTCCATTTAATTGTTCTATTTAATTTATATGTTATGTTTTTGAAGTCATTTTCTTGGAAAATTAAGTCTAGATATCTGAAATGATCGTTAGGCACCATTATAACTCACATATAATCTTATTTGAGCATCATTCCTCTCAAACGGGACTAGATTTGCATCACAGATACCCTTTCTTCTACTTATTCTAAAACACTGACTATCGATATTTATTATAAAATCTTACTATCTAAAGTGTTTCTCTGTGATTCCTACTTTTGATCTACTTGTAACTTATTTAATCAATTAAAACAATATCATCTATGGCATGCATCGCGAAATCTCATTCTATATGACATTTATTTGTTCATTTATAACTAGAATAAAGAAGTATTTTCTCACGGACAATTTGAGGTGTAAACACATAGATAAGAAAAGCTCTTCACTCTCTCTTCCAACTATTCTTACACTTGTGAGTGCTCTCTCACATATATCCTGTATGTCATTTATTTATTTGAAATTCATTCCTATCTTCCCAAGTACCCAACAAAGGACTTCTTTTTGCACATTATCATATGTCTTTCTAAGTTAATGGATATGAATCATGATGTGGTGATATTCTTCCTTCTCAGTAAATTTGTATCAATTTTCTTAGCAAAATTATAACCTTTCTTTTTGCGTGTAATAAGTAAAAATTAGCTAAAACTAAATCATAACGGAAAACCAACTCTAGAGTACCGTCCTTTCTTTATCCGAAATACCATAACCAAATGGTCCTTGTCCTTGGTCTAAACTATCACTTGGTCTACCCATATGTCCATTCAGATCTTTCCTAATAAAGATCTATTGGTCATTTGATTTGACCATATCTTCTCAAAAGTGAGTTATGCAGGTATTAGTTACGCAAGGGTTAGTTATGTAGGTATTAGTTATGCAGGGTTTAGTTATGCAAGTATTAGTTATGCAGGGTTTAGTTATGTGGGTATTAGTTATGCGAGTATTAGTTATGTAGGTGTTATTTAGTTATGTAGAGATTACATTACATGAATGATTAACTATTGAATATTGATTTTAATATAGATTAATATATATTATTTACAAATAAAATAAGTAAGCAAATAGTATAAATTCTCCCTTAAAAATATAAAGAAAGGATTTTTCTTTATATTTAACTAGGAATTTTGTGTTATTTTTCTCTTTGTTTTTTTAACGTTTAAAGCTTATAAAAATAAAATACTATTAATATATTTCAAGTACATTATACTATCCTATTTTATATAATGTAAATTTCTGTCAATATGATGCATGTGTTATTTGTACATTTTTAGTATACCAAATATATAAATTATATATAAATTCACATTCTAAATAAAAAATTAATACATGATAATTAAATATGTGGATATATTTAGTAATATATAATGCAAATATATAATTAGCATATGCGCTATCAAAATTATACATTCCTATTCATAATATTAATAAATATTTATATTTTTATTTTAAAATAAAAAGTCGTTTGTATACAAAAAGAAATAAGAAACAAAAATAATTGGGAAAATAGAATAGCTATGTAAATTTTTCAATAAAAAAAGATTTAAAAATAAATTAATAGGGATAAATGTGTAATTTATCTTTTTAATACATGTATAACTAATACCCACATAACTTATTCCACCTTTTATCCTGCATAACTTATACATAGATTCCCTCATAAGTTATGTAGGTATTAATTATGTAGGATTACAAAAAAACGCAACCAAATACCGTATAAAATTAATACATGAATAACTTCGTACAATATTTAGAACTTCTCAACCAAACATAGTATAAGTCATGTTGACTTTTCAACCTAATAAAAAACTTTTACCAAACAAAAACCAATACAATGTTTTATACATGAATAACATGCCTTCTTATACAGTAACACGGCCCCTAATGGTGTTAATTGTCTTCCAGATTAGTTATTAGTTGACATTCCATCTTCATTAATAAAAGGGTCGGTTTTAGATTGCCTTTTGTGGGAAAGAATGAGGGATTGAATTTCTCTGTATGACAGCATTATTTCTTTATAGAAAAAACAGCCGTGTGTGTTGAGGCACATCTACGACTGATGGCCAATTTGGCCAAGTTTCTGCAAAGCCGAAAGTGTTTTTTGTTAAAAGGGAAGTTCTTATTTTAGAGAATTGAGAGGTTTGACTAATCTTTTAGGAAAAAAGATAAGTGATTTTGAGTAGTAGCAGGAGTTGTATTTTGAAAAGCTAACAGAAGCATTTTTGGAACCATGGCCAAGCACAATTTTCTGATCTTATATTGGTAAAAATGGTTTTCACAATGATTTGTCAAACACAAAATGCTACTCTCCAAAAGTACTTTCTCGAGTCGAAAAGTACTTCTGACAAAAAACACTTCTCAACATAAGCAGATTTTAGAAGTTTGGTCAAACAGGTTATGAATCTCCTTACGTAAAATTGGGGAACATTATATCTTTTCTCAGTTAGATTAATAGAAGGACACTTAGCAAAACCTTATTCACTTTGCGATCATGCGATATATATTATTGAAAAGTCAGTTTCTTGTGAAATTCCTTAGTTATCACGATTTATCATGTATACATTACTACACTACTAACTGTACTGGCGACTAATATATCTTTCCTAATGTTACATTGCATGTTTCCTTTCCTTTGCAGAGACACCTATTGGATATTCTTGACAAAGCTGCAGCAGACGATGTAATGATGGCTTTATCCGTTGCAAACATTTGCGGTAAAGCATGTGAAAGATTGCTTTCAAGCTGCATTGAGATTATTGTCAAGTCTAATGTTGATATCATAACCCTTGATAAGTCCTTGCCTCATGACATCGTAAAACAAATCACTGATTCACGTGCTGAACTTGGTCTACAAGGGCCTGAAAGCAATGGTTTTCCTGATAAACATGTTAAGAGGATACATAGGGCATTGGACTCTGATGATGTTGAATTACTAAGGATGTTGCTTAAAGAGGGGCATACTACTCTCGATGATGCATATGCTCTCCACTATGCTGTAGCATATTGCGATGCAAAGACTACAGCAGAACTTTTAGATCTTTCACTTGCTGATGTTAATCATCAAAATCCTAGAGGATACACGGTACTTCATGTTGCTGCCATGAGGAAAGAGCCTAAAATTATAGTGTCCCTTTTAACCAAAGGAGCTAGACCTTCTGATCTGACATCTGATGGCAAAAAGGCACTTCAAATTGCTAAGAGGCTCACTAGGCTTGTAGATTTTACTAAGTCTACAGAGGAAGGAAAATCTGCTCCAAAGGATCGGTTATGCATTGAGATTCTGGAGCAAGCAGAAAGAAGAGATCCACTACTAGGAGAAGCTTCATTATCTCTTGCTATGGCAGGCGATGATTTGCGTATGAAGCTGTTATACCTTGAAAATAGAGGTAGGATGTCATGTTTTTGCTTACTTCTTCTCTTATAGTTATACTCTTGTTTTTTAAGATCCAGGCCTTTGTATATGATCTTCCACATAGTTTGCTCCTGCTCCTCTTCTGACAGCCTATCATTAGAATTTCATATTTAATGACCAGTCTTATTTTCTATGGAAGTTTTAAGTGATATTTTGATATGTCTAATGGAGAACAAATTGAGGATGAGTTATACTACTATGTAATGACACATGGAGGATGACATATACTGTAGTGTCATAACAAATGAAGGATGAGATATGCTATAGTTTAATATTTCTCAGTTACCCTATAGAATTCTTCATATAGTATGCAGAGGATGGGTGGGAAGAAAACTCGAAGATATGCTTTTCTTAATCTAGAAGTAGCGTGAGATACATATCATGTTGCATGCAATTCACGATTGCGAGGTCAGTACCTATGAATCGGGGTGATTTCTTTGTTTGATAATCTTCATCCCCTCTACTCTCTCACTCTAGCTTTAGACATTTATCCATGTCACTGATATTGCTCTCAAGGCTTAAGTCTATTTCAAGCAGCCTCTTCAGTCCAAGGAATGGGGAGGTAATGTTCTGTTAAAAGTGCAGACAATTCACCCCCACCTGCTTCAACTCAAGTCTGGTATTAGGATTGACCTTATGTCCCTCCATTTTTTTCTTCTTTCTTTAATTTGATAGCGGATGACCTTATGTCTCTCTTTTCCCCCTCGTATGTTATAGATCTCCCAGTTTTCTATATATTCATTTGTGATCTCGTGATGAAGAACTTTTTGCTCTCTATGTTGCATTACTCACACTCCCATCTTTTACCATTCCTAAGCCCATTCTGATGATTATCCCGATACATTGGGATGAGTCTCTTTAATTTGCTTCCCTATATGAAATTATTGTTAAGAACATTCTTTTTTTGTTTATTGTCCATACTTGATTTAGAAAAAATATGTGTTTCCACTTATTGTCCATCCAACTCTCTTCGAGAATAGCATTTGTCATTGTATCATGCTTTTTCCATCCTAGTATGCCCACACATCTATCTCAACGTCCTCATCTTCACAACTTTCATCTTCTAAACGTGGGAGTTCTTGATCGGCCAACCTTCCAGCCCATACAACATAGTCGGTCTAACCACTGCTCTATAGAATTTGCCTTTAAGTTTTGGGAGTACCTTCTTATCACACAAGACTTCGGATGCAATCCTCCATTTCATTCACCTTGCACTAATACGATGTGTGACATCATTGTCAATCTCCCCTTTTCCTTTGGATAATAAACCCAAGATACTTGAAACTTCCTCTCTTTTGAATGACATGTGTATCGAGATTCACTTCCATGCAAGCCTCATGCATTACGTCACTGAACTTTCACTCCAAGTATCCTGTCTTGGTTCTACTCAATTTGAACCCTTTAGACTCCAAGGTGTGCCTCCAAACATCCAGCTTAGCATTAACTCCGTTCCGGGTCCCGTCAATCAGAAATGTCACCTGCAAATAACATATGCCATATCAATTCATCCATCATTAACACAAACAAGAACGGGCTAAGAGTTGATCGCTGATGCAACCCCATCACACTAGGGAACTGCTCTGGGTCACCTCCTGTCGTCCTTACTCGGGTTTTGGCTCTATTATACAGGTCTTTGATTGCCTTAGTGCACGCCACAAGTACACCTTTAGCCTCCAAGCATCTCCATTATGTTTAAAGGTTAAATAAATTAACCCTTTTAAGCAAAAACAGGTGGTACATTTGTCAGGAAATTTTTAAAGGTGCCATATGGTTTTCTTCTCATAGTTTAAATTTGTGACGCATGATATCCTGGACATTTTGTGATATATACAAAACTTGCTCAAGGTTATGGCCTGAAGTGCAAGGTTATCTTTTCCTTCTAAACTAAGATAATTGCTAAAATAAGAAAAAACAACCGATTTCACTTTCCCTTCCTTATCCTTCTTTTTCTCCTTCCTTCAACAACATACCTAGTATAATCCCACAAGTGGGGTCTGGGGAGTGGGAGTGTAGAGTGTATGCAGACCTTACCCTTATAATTTGATATTTGTCAGATATGAGATAATATTTTACTTAAGAACTTATTACTTCAACTATTCTAACTTTGGCATTCGAACACTAACATTAAACATTCTGATGCACCCCACAAACTAAAAATAGAGACCAAAATGAACTTACCGATCTTAAAACAACAACAACATACCCAATGAAATCCCATTAGGTGGGGTCTGGGGAGGGTAGAGTGTACGAGGGTAGAGTGTACGCAGACCTTACCACTACCTCATGGAGGTAGAGAGGCTATTTCTGAAAGATAATTTATTTTAAAACAGAGAAAAATAAATAGTTATGGGATAATTGTTGGAGTAGTAGCTGTCTTGTATTCATGAAATGTCTATTAAGCAATACATCTTTGACTAGTTCATAAACATGGTATTAGAGCTTCTACGATATCTTAATGCAGACTAAAATTCACCTCCCACATAGTAGAGGTTGGCCTTATGATGCAAATCCAGCCAAAGTTTCTTTTACTTTTCATAACTTTACTGTTCTGGCCATTCTGAACGGCCTCTTTAGCAGTATTACTCCTAGTTTTTTAGGACCATTTGAGCGCACAACATGCATTTTAAATGACCCTTTGGTAGTATTGCACTCCTTTCATTGGTTGTTAAGATAGCATGGTGGTTCTTTTCAATTCCCTGCCTATTTTTGCTGATTGGGCTGATGGCACTGTGCTTTTTCTGGTGATTGTTCTGCTGGGGTACCTATTTCGATGGCACTGCCTCTTTCCGGCCATTTTTCATCAAATTCTGTCAGATCTCCTAATTCACTTTTTATCACTTTCAGACCCTTTCTCTATTTTTTCTTTTCTCTAAATGTCTTGTGGCTTCTTTCATTTGTTTGATATGTTTTATTGAGCTTTGATACCCTGCGCGAAATAGAGAGAAAATGTAATGTCTTGATGATATGGTAAATACAAGACACCTATTTGTAGGTGTCAGGTAGATTAAACATGATGTTTGTCCTATGGGAAATGATATCTAATTTAGGAACTTTAACATTCTAAAAATCAACACTTCACACTCTTCACTGTCAGTTTCTGTTACTTTTTCATTGTTATCTACTTATCTTCTTCTTTCTCTTCCATACCTATGAAACATAAAGAAGGGCAGATAAATGAAATTTACTCTCTTTAGTTTCTCCTTTCAGAATTTATCATCATTTCCTAATTTCTGTTGCATTTATCATATTTTTAAATGAGGGGGGTTATTTTAGTCCTGGGGGAAGGGGGGTTGCAGGGATAATAGTTTGGAACCTTTGTTGCTCGGACTCTCCAAAATTATTGTTGCACCCATGTCAAATCCTTCCAAAACGACTACTTTTGGAGGATCCGGAGAATCCAAGCAACATTGTTTGGAACTAGCCCAACTTCATTTAAAATGTGTAACTCACAAGTCACAATGTTACTAGTTTGGAAGGAAAACTTAACAGTTTCACTCCGACCTTATAAAGGATATTCTTAATGTTTGCAGAACGGGTGCTGCTTATGTTTGATACACTTAAATTAGACCTATTTAACCTTTTTTTGTATAAAGGAGATGTTCTTTCATTTCCAAAGGAGGTCAGAAAGTTGTCCTATTAATGGGTGGGTGGTCAAATGACCTTTGATTATGGTTAATGAACTATTTGTTTTAGTGAAAAGGAAATAGTAAACCATTATACTGAAGATTGACTAGTTGATTGTCTTTCAGTTGGTCTGGCTAAACTCCTTTTTCCCATGGAAGCAAAAGTTGCAATGGACATTGCTCAAGTTGATGGCACGTCTGAATTCCCCCTGGCTAGCATGAGGAAGAAGATAGCTGATGCACAGAGGACAACAGTGGATTTGAATGAGGCTCCTTTCAAGTTGAAAGAGGAGCATTTGAATCGGCTTAGGGCTCTCTCTAGAACTGGTAAAAATATTTTCAGCTACATATATCACCAAATCCTCATTCTTTATGTTTCTCGCTTTTTCTATCTTGATCTGTGTACTGTTAGCATATGAATTTTGAGCCCAGTGGTTGTCCCTCTTTTTCTGATTTTTATTATATTTGATTCTTGTGGTGGTGGGGGGAGGGGTATCAGAAAGTCATATTCTCCCTATATGATATAAGAGCAATTTCAGGGTCAAAATGTTCTCTTTAGTTCCTGAAAACAATT
>JAJOOO010023010.1:0-15851 GCA_029582685.1 Solanum piurae | reverse complement strand
TTCCCTTATTATGAATAGACCTAGGGTTTCTAGAATTACAGCAAATCATCATGAATTAGTTATTAACATGTTCCAAATCAGATTATCACGTTATTAATCAGTTTATTGCATGAATTTCAGAACCCTAGCTATGTATTTCTTTAGTTCTTGAATTACACATGCTAGGTCAGCTATTTCAGTTATTCAGTTATACATGCCTCAGTTATTAATGCACCAATATCAGTTTAATTGTTGCATTCTCAGTTTGCATGTTCAGTTCGAGCTATCCAGTATTTACAGAAATTCAGTTATAACCAGTTAACTACTTAATTCATTGGGAGTAGCATAATATTGAGTTGGACTAGGGTTCAGCTTACCCATATAGTCCCAGAACTACGAGCCACGTAGGTGTAAGTCCCATCTGTGGGCAACATCAGTTTAGTGATCGCGCCAGCATGCCTCTATACCTCTGGCAGGGTATATTGGGTCCTCTCGATGGGGCGTATACATCGGAATCCACATATAGGTCATGTGGTTTTATTATCGATTATTAGTAGCTCCCACAGTTCAGTCAGACTCCATTGCATTGACCATATTTCAGTACAGTCAGTATTCAGTCTCAGTATGTTATAAATTTGGTCATTGCATCAGCTAGCTTAGTTCTCAGCATTCAGTATCTATATCATGATCAGATTATATCATTGCTTATTTGCTTTGTTCAGTTATATATTTATTTCAGCTTTACTCTATCCTGCATGCTCAGTACCTTTCAAGTATTGACGCATACGTGCGCTACATTTTCTCATGATGTAGGTTCAGGTTCTCAGCATCCAAATCACGCTTAGATCGGTTCCCGATCTCCAGTTCAGCAAAATCAGTGGTGAGTCCTCATTCTCCAAGGACAATAGTCATGAGTTTCTTTCAATATTTTTAGTCCTTTAGTTTCAGTTTTGCTAGACTTAGCTAGGGCTTGTCCCAACACTTCTAGTCAGTTAGAGGCTATTTTCAGAGATAGTTAGATTCAGCTTAGTATTAAGTTAATATCTTTTTTTGTATTAAACTCACCAGTTATCCTTTATCTCAGTTATAGTATATGGGTATTCCTCATCTTTTCAGATTTATTTTATGATTTAGCTTCCACATCAGTTTACTATCTTTAGTATGCTCATGATCATGCCAACAGGGTTAGCTTGGGATCACTTGTGGTCCTAGGTCCCGTGTCCGAGTCTCGGGGGTAGTCTCGGGGAGTGACAATTATATTTTTAAGAGTAGTATTGAGCACCGATATAGGGGAGAGTTCAGACAACTCACTGCCCCCATAAACCATGTAGCCGTCATGGATAGAAAAGGGTCATACTTTTTAGATGAATCACTTTCGCATAGACTAGTGGATCCACTTAGTAGTTCTAGTCCTATGCCCTTGGTAAGGTATAGGATGCTCGGGCAGCTTGAGGGAAGTGTTGTATCATCGCAATATCTCTTACATGATGGTTGTCGGTTAGAGAAACTCTCACATAAATTATTGTATTCTTATATACACAATTATTTATATTTTTACATACATTTCAGAGTTATGTTGTATCCTTGCATACACACAGAGTTGACAACATATTTTTAAACGGTTTGTTTCTTTGTATTGCACTTGTTTTAAATTGTTTTATATTGAAATGAGTTCAGCCATGTTGAGTTGAGTTGAGCCAGGTAAGTTCTTCAATTTCTTTTAGATTTCTCTCAAGCCTATGTTATTTTAGCATTACAACTCACATACTCATATATTCAATGTACTGATGACATTTGGCCTGTATCATCTTATGATGCAGATTCATGTATCTAGGATCGGCATCTAGCACATCGTTGATCCAATGAGCAGTTCAGAGTCGTTGGTGAGCCTCTTTGCATTTTGAGGGTCTTTTTTTATTGTTTTCAGTTTAGTATTAGTTCATTAGGATGTCGTGGGCCTGTCCCGACATCCATCTTAGTTGTTTAGAGGCTTCATAGACAGATATTCAGTTAGTTAGTTCAGTTGTCTTTACCTTTCATTTCATATGTTAAAGACTTGAGGTTGCCTAAATGGCCAGTTAGATGTTCCTTTATAATATTCTAGTTTCATCATAAATGTTTTGGTGATGAGTTTAGTCTTTCGCTGAGTAATTAAGCCAGGACAAGGGTTTGCTTGGGACTAACAATGGTCTTCGAGTGCAAGTCCCACCCAAGGTGTAGACTCGGGGAGTGACAAACTTGGTATCAGAGCCCAGAGTTCAAGAGTGCTAAGGATTCTATGAAGCTGTGTCTGTAGAGTCCTAGTTATCGATGTAAAGCGCGTCACATCTATAATTAAGAGGCAGCAATATTTAGGAACTATCTCACTTCTTTCACAATCATTTCTTGCGTTAGAGTTTGATCTCTGAAAAGGTTTCCTTCTAATTCATGCTTGCACGTGTTTTCAAATAGTCATGCCTCCATGAAGAGCTGTCAGAGGTCGCCCTGCTAGGCGTAATGTTGAGGAGCAAGAGTTACCAAATGCACCTGAAGTGCAACCTCAAGGGGAAGTCACTAATGCTTAGTTCAGGGAAGCAATTAGGATGCTAAGTTAAGTTATGACCAACCAAGCTGGGCAACAAAGAGGAGTTAGACAGGAAGTGGCTGATACTTCTAAGATCCGAGAGTTCTTGAGGTTAAATCCTCCAAGCTTCATGGGTTCAAGCACTACTGAGGATCTGGAGAATTTTATTGAGGAGCTGAAGAAGGTATTTGAGGTCATGCATGTTGCCGACACCGAGCGAGTTAAACTAGCTGCATATCAACTGAAGAATGTTGCTAGGAATTGTTTTGATCAGTGTAAAGAGGGTAGACCTGAGGATGCACCACATGCGAGTTAGGCTTGTTTTGAGAAGGCTTTCTTGGGGTGTTTCTTTCCCTGAGAACTGAAAGAGGCTAAGGTACGAGAGTTCCTCACACTTAAGCAAGATTCTTTGAGTGTTCATGAGTATGGGTTGAAATTCACCCAACTGTCTCCCTAAGCTCCGGAAATGGTTGAGGACATGAGGAGTAGGATGAGTCTGTTTATTGCTGGGTTGTCCCGTCTATCAAGCAAAGAGGGTCATGTCATGACCCGAGCCTACACCCTGGACGTGGCCGACACTCGAAGACCATTGCTGGTCCCCAAGCGAACCCTCATCCTAGCTGACTACAAGCGGAAAACTAATTCAAGCATACAAAGCGTAAAAATTGAAATAAAAGTTTATAAAACTTAAATTAAACTTTAACTCAAATGAAAACTTTGAATAATAAAATATATTCAACTCGCCCCAAAATTGGCAACTTAAGTCTTTGAAATATTTAATAAAATAAATAAATAATACAGACTTCTCTACTATACTGACTATCTATGAAGCCTCTAACTGATAAATATGGAAGTCGAGACAAGACCCACGACATCCTGACTAAACTAAAAAATAAATGAAATCCTCCGGAAGATAACGAGGCTCACCATAGCTAACTCAAACTCTCGGATGTATCAATGAATCTCCTGTTGATGATCCTGAATACCTGTGTCTGCATCATGAGAAGATGCAGGCAAAATGGCCCAGTACGTGGAATGTACGAGCATGTAAGAGGAATTCTAAACCATAAATATAAGCTTGAAACTTGATAAAAATGGAAACATACTTACCTCTTTTCAAACTTACTCAACTCAGAAGTACTCAAGAATAGAATACTCAATTCAAAGATTAGATACTCAACTCAAAGATAAGATATTCAACTCTAGATACTCAGCTCAATATAAAACAACAATACACATGCAATATATAGAAAGCTTTATAAAACAGTAAAAGCAACTTAGTTCGTTAAAGAAAATGCAATAACAACTCAACTTTACTCATATAATAAAGTAAACAATTTCTATGGGAGTTTCTCTAACCGACAACCACCACTATGATCCTAAGTGGTGATACAACATCTTGCCCACGCTGCCAGAACTGTCCTATACTTTGCCGTCATATAGAATGCTTAACTTAGTGGATCCACTAGTCTATGCTAAAAGCATCTTAAGGATTCATCTAAAAAGTATGATCCTTTACTACCCATAATGGCTACATGGTTTACAGAGACTTGAGTTAATATGAACTCGCATCCCCATATCGGTGTTCAATACTACTCCCAAAATATACTTAGCTCATATGTTTGCAAAAACAATCTTCTTCCTTTGGTTTGAGATAATTACTCAAAACTTAGTTTAAAAGCCATCTTGGAATCGATGTTCCCTTTGCTTGCTCAAATGTGAAACATTTATAAACTCTTTGGGAATACTTAGTTCCCTAATAGCTTTTTGAGAAATGAACTCAACTCTTTACTCTTTGCTTAACTTGAAAACTTAAGTCTTAAAACGAAGTTAAAACGTTTGTTAAACACTTTTGAAAACTTTAAGAAACTTCACTTGATTTGACTCTTAACTTTACTTGAATTTACTCTTTGCTTTCCTTGAATTTGAATTATGGATTCAAGGATTATGATTTGTGATAGGAAATGTCTCTTGATGTTTAGGAATGATATGGAATAGCTAAACTTGAGAAAAGTTACGAAATTACCGTCTTAGAACAAGTCCGCGACGCGGAGATGCTCCTAAATAAATGCTCGCAAAATTAAATTTTGAAACAGTGGAGTATGCGTCCTCTCCGCGATGCGGAGCAGATTTTTGTTCACAGGGGGAATAAGTCCGCAACGCAGACTTGTTTCATGTAAGTTGTCCGATTTTTCCTTCTTTGTTTTTCAGCCTCAATCCACCTAACTTCGATTATCTTCCTCAAATTTGTTTTAAACCCCGATGCCCATCATGTATACTCAAGAAACTAACTCAAAGCAACCATAAACTCAATATAAGGATCTCATAAACTTCTCAATTCGTCCTAATTCGCTAACAACATTCAAATTCAAGAATATTTGTCAAGAACATCAATTTTCCAACTCTTCTAGGACGAATTTCACTGAATTAAACATGCTTGGCGCGTGGATGAATAGACCCAACTCTATGAGAGACTCACATACCTGAAAGAATCATCTTCTTGAAGAACTTGAAGGAAAATCTGGAAAGAAGAACCCTAGCCTTCACTTTTCTTGAATTTCTTGAGCGTAAAATCTTTGGAGTGAATGAGAGGGTTTTGATTTGTGAAAACTGATTTTCTATTCGTTTAGGGTAATTTAGATGACCTCCTAAGGGTTTTTAGGACTAAAATAACCCTAAAGAAATAAATAAGATGAACTGGGAGTCGAAATTATTTTTCACCAGGCAGTGAGGTCCGTATTGGCTCCGTGTCGCGGAGCTGCTGCCAGTTTTGCGCGACGTTAGTAAATCAGTCATAACTTTTTACTCAGAGCTCGGAATTGAGTAAACTCAGTGGCGTTGGAAAGAGGAATTGAAGGGCTTTAATTCTCTATCTTGTAGCTCACTTAAATTATCCTGTACTAGGATTTATGGTCGTTTGAAGTTGACCCAAAACTTAAGAAAACTAGGAATGACTTGAATGCTTTTCTCTTAAGTTCTTCTTGAAACTTAAGGTGCCACCTTTAGTGACCTTAATACTCAAGAAATTTTAAATTCCTTGCAAAAATCTCACTCACTACGAAGAACGGTTCGGGTCTTAGCTCAAAAATTTTCTGGGGTGTTACAGGTCGGGTAGCAATGCTTATTAGGGACATGGAAATTTTGAGGTTGATGGTCTATGTGCAGCAAGTAAAGGACAAGAATCTGAGGGATAAAGAGGAATTCAAGAACAAGAGGGCTAAGACAGGGAATGAGTTCGGGCAGTAGAAGAGTAAAGCCAACCGGTCATCATTCCAACAGAAACAGAAGGGACATGCTCCATCATCTGCTAGTGCACCTGCACCTAGGAACAAAGGTGAGTACAATGGTTAGAATTCCAGAGCTAAGCTTGCCTATTCTCAAGGTAGTGTGGCGCAAGGGGTATTAAGCCACCTGCCTACGCCAAGTGTGGTAGGACTCACTCAGGTATTTGTCGTGAAAGCTCCAATGGTTGTTTCAAGTGTGGTCAGACTAGGCATTTCATGCGAGAGTGTCCAAAGAACAAGCAGGGAAATGGTAATGGGGGCAATAGAGCCCAGTCTTCTTCAGTTGCTCCACCAGACAGAATTGCACCTAGAGGGGCTACTTCCAGTACTGGTGGAGGAACAAACCGCTTATATGCTATCAACAGTCGCCAAGAGCAAGGGGATTCACTAGATGTTGTCACTGGTATGATTTAAGTCTTTGACTTTACTGTTTATATTTTGCTAGATCCAGGTGCGAGTTTATCTTTTGTAAATCCATATGTTGCTATGAACTTTGATGTTATTCTTGAGCAACTTAGTAAACCATTCAGTGTCTCTATGCCTATTGGTGAGTCTATTCTAGCAGAGAGAGTCTATCGTGATTGTCCTATTTCCATCAATCACAAGGGTACCATGGCTGATTTAATTGAGTTAGACATGGTAGATTTTGATGTCATTCTTGGTATGGACTGGCTTCATGCCTGTTATGCCTCAGTTGATTGTAGAACTCGAGTAGTCAAGTTTCAGTTTCCAAATAAGCCAGTCTTAGAGTGGAAAAGCAGTTCAATGGTGCCTAAGGGTCGTTTCATTTCGTACCTTAAGGTAAGGAACCTAGTTTCTAAGGGGTATGTCTATCACTTAGTCCGAGTTAATGATTTAAGTGTTAAGGTACCTCATATTCAGTTAGTTCTAGTAGTAAAAGAGTTTCCAAAAGTTTTTCTAAATGATCTTCCCGGAGTCCCTCCTGAGAGAGAGATAGACTTCGGAATAGATATTCTACCATACACTCGTTTGATATCTATTTCGCCATATAGAATGGCACCAACAGAGTTAAAAGAGTTAAAAGAGCAGTTAAAGGATCATTAGATAGGGGCTCTATTCGACCAAGTGTCTCACCTTGGGGCGCTCCGGTCTTATTTATGAGAAAGAAAGATGGTTCCCTTAGGATGTGTATAGATTACCGTCAGTTGAACAAGGTTACCATCAAGAACAAGTATCTTCTTCCAAGGATTGATGATCTTTTCGATCAGCTTCAGGGTACTTCTTGTTTCTCAAAAACCAACCTCAAATTAGGTTACCATCAGTTGAGAGTAAGGGAATGTGATATTCCAAAGACAATTTTCAGGACCCGTTATGGTCATTATGAGTTTATGGTCATGTCGTTTGGTTTATCCAATGCACCTACAGCGTTCATGTACCTTATGAATAGAGTATTCCAACTTTATTTATATATGTTTGTTATCGTATTTATTGATGCCATACTAATCTATTCAAGGAATGAAGAAGATCATGCTAGTCATGTCAAAATAGTTCTTCAGACTTTGAAAGATAAGGAGTTATATGTTGAATTCTCTAAGTGTGAATTTTGGCTTGAGTCTGTGGCATTCTTAGGCAATATTGTGTCTTGAGAGGGAACTAAAGTTGATACTCAGAAAATTAAGGCAGTGCAGAATTGGCCTAGACCCACATCTCCAACTAATATTAGGAGTTTCTTGGGTTTGGCTAGTTATTATAGAAGGTTTGTAGAGGGGTTTTTGTCTATTTCATCCCCTTTGACCAAGTTAACTCATAAGACAGTTAAATTTCAATGGTCTGAAGCTTGTGGAAAAGCTTTCAGAAATTGAAGAAGAGGTTGACTAGTCTCTCAGTTTTAACCTTACCAGAAGGTATTCAAGGTTTTATGGTGTATTGTGATGCATCTAGAGTTGGTTTGGGTTGTGTGTTAATGCAGAATGGCAAAGTTGTAGTTTATGCCTCCAGACAGTTGAAAGTTCATAAGAAGAACTATCCAACCCATGACTTAGAGTTGGCTGCCGTAGTATTTGCTTTGAAGATATGACATCACTATTTGTATGGTGTTCAAGTTGATGTATTCACTAATCACAAAACCCTTCAATACGTGTTCACTCAGAAAGAGCTTAATCTAAGACAAATGAGGTGGTTAGAATAACTCAAGGATTATGACATGAGTATTCTTTATCACCCTGGTAAGGCTAATGTTGTTGTTGATGCTTTAAGCAGGTTGTCTATGGGTAGCACCGCCCATGTTGAGGAAGAAAAGAGAGAGTTAGTGAAAGATGTGCATAGATTTGCACGATTAGAAGTCCGACTTATAGATTCCACAGAAGGAGGAGTAGTGGTGATCAATGGGGCTGAATAATCATTAGTGTTAGAAGTGAAAGAAAAGCAAGACCAAGATCCCATTTTGCTTGAGTTACAGCTAAATGTTCATAAGCAAAAAATATTAGCTTTTGAACAAGGAGAAGAGGGTGTATTGAGATGTCAAGGTAGATTGTGTGTACCAATGATGGATGGACTCCAAGAGAAGATCATGGAGGAAGCTCATAGCTCCAGATATTCCATTCATCCGAGTTCTACAAAGATGTATCGTGACTTGAGAGAGGTGTATTGGTGGAATAATATGAAGAAGAGCATTACAAAATTTGTTGCGAAGTGTCCAAATTGACAACAAGTTAAAGCAGAGCATCAAAGGCCCGGTGGTTTGGCTTAGATTATAGAACTTTTGGAATGGAACTGGGAGATGATTAATATGGACTTCATCACAGGTTTACCAAGGTCTCGCAGGCAGCATGATTCTATTTGGGTGATTGTGGATCGAATGACCAAATCAACCCACTTTTTGCCCATGAAGACTACCCATTCAGCAGAGGATTATGCCAGATTATATATTCAGGAGGTGGTAAGACTTCATGGAGTTCCTGCTTTGATTATATCAGACACGGGTGCATAATTTACTGCACAGTTTTGGAAGTCATTCCAAAAAGGCTTGGGTTCAAAGGTGAACTTAAGTATTGCATTTCATCCTCAGACAGATGGGCAAGCAGAGCGCACTATTCAGACATTAGAGGATATGTTGAGGGCCTATCTGATTGATTTCAAAGGTAATTGGGATAATCACCTACCTCTTATCAAGTTTGCTTACAACAATAGTTACCACTCGAGCATCCAAATGGCTCCTTATGAAGCTCTTTATGGGAGAAGATGCAGATCTCCTATTGGATGGTTTGAAGTTGGTGAAGCTGTGTTGATAAGACCAGATTTAGTTCATCAAGCTCTGAAGAAGGTAAAACTGATTCAAAAGAGGTTGAAAATGACACAGAGTCGTTAGAAATTCTATACTGATATTAGGATAAGGGAGTTAGAATTCGAAGTAAATAATTGGGTATATCTCAAAGTTTCACCCATAAAGGGGGTTATGAGGTTTGGTAAGAAGGGGAATCTTAGTCCCCGATATTTAGACCTTACAAAATATCCAAGAGGGTTGGCAAAGTAACTTATGAGTTAGAGCTACCATAAGAGTTAGCTGCAGTTCATCCGGTATTTCATGTCTCCATGTTGAAGAAGTGCATGGGCGATCCTTCATTGATCATACCAACTGAAAATATTGGGATCAAAGATAGCTTATCTTATGAGGAGATTCCTGTTCAGATTCTAGATTGCCAAGTTTTGCAAGTAGAGAACAAAGGAGGTAGCATCAGTCAAAGTCCTTTAGAGGAACCAATTTGTTGAGGAAACTACTTGGGAAACAGGGGAGGATATGAAGAAGAGATATTTACATCTCTTTGAATCCAAATAAAATGCATATCAAGGTTCTAATTTTCTTCTTAGTGCTCTTTAAATTATGAGTGAGCATGTTGTTTGTTTGCATTTGCTTGTTGGGTGTTTGAATTTGATGTTACACCCTAAGCCTAGTAAGAGTAATCTCATTCGAGGATGAATGTTTCCAAGGGGGAAATATTATAACATCTCACAACTAGAAAGAACTAGAAGGAAGTTTAAAATCTGGAAATAGTTATTTTTGGGAAGAATTTTAGAATCTGGAAATTTGGTAAAGGTGTTAAAGTGAGTTTTTGGTCAACTTCAAATGGCCATTATTCCTAGATCAGGATGAGTTAGGTATGATTCTAGATATGGTTGGAAATCCCTTGGAATGATATTTGCAACGCCACCAAGTTTGCGTGATTCAGAGTTCATTTGAGTAAGTTATGCCCTTCGAAGCTGGGCTGTTCAAATAAGGAAATGTCCAATCCGGATTTTAAAGGGGTATTTTAGTCTTTTCCTTGCCCTATTATTTTAATCCATTTTTAGGAGTTTAATATAGGTCAAATAAGATTTTAGTCAGTTTTAGAAAAGTGAATTTCACGCTAGGGCTTGGAGAAAAGAGAAGGAGAAGGGGAAGCAAGAACGTTCAAGATTCATCGAGATTAGATTGTGGTTTTCGTCAGGGGTGATCCCTACAAGGTATGTGAGATCACATAACATTGGGTTTGTTCATCCACGCACCAAGCATGCTTAATTCGGCGTATTTTTCATCCTAAAAAGATTGAGAAACTGATGTTCTTGATAGTTGTTCCTGAATTGATTTTATTCTTGAATATGAGTTGGGATTAAAGAGTTTCTTGATGATTAAGTGTTGTTTCCTTGAGTTGTTTAGGTTAGATTTTGTGTACATGATTTGGGTACATGAATCTAAAGTGAATTTGGGAAAAAGAATCAAATTAAAATGATTTAAGATCAGGAAAGAAATTGAAAAATCCGGCACTCCCCGAATGCGCCCGGATCTACGTTTTTCACCAAATTTTTGTCATTCGGTCCGTTTAAGTCCTTCTAAAGTGTATTAACACTTCCTATTGATTCTAACAACTCTAAATGACTTCTAAACATCTATAAATCATCCAGAAACAGGAATCATAACCTTGAATCCATAAATTCAAATTCAAGGAAAGTCAAGAGCTAAGTCTAGGAAGTTCTCATAGTCTTTTGCAAATGCTTTAACCTTGTTTTAAGACTTAAAATTCAAGTTGAGTAAAGAGTAAAGAGTATAGATTGAAGTTCATTTCTTCAAAAAGTATATGGGGACTAAGTATTCCCAAAGAGATTTAAAATGTTTTCACATTTAAATAAGAACGGAAATTGAAATTTCCAAAGAGCCTTCGGGCTAGTTTTCAGAAAAGAGTAATCGCTTTCTAAATGAAGTAAAAGGAGAAACTTTGATTTCGAAGATAGCCTTTGAGCTAAGTTTTTGAGCACTAATCTCAAATCACAGAAGAAATATGGTTTTAAACATAAGAGCTTATATTATATTTTTGGGAGTAGTATTGAGCACCGATATGAGGGAGAGTTTAGACAACTCACAGCCCCCATAAACCATGTAGCCGTCATGGATAGAAAAGGGTCATACTTTTTAGATGAATCCCTTTCGCATAGACTAGTGAATCCACTTAGTAGTTCAGATCCTATGTCATTGATAAGGTATATGATGCTCTGGCAGTGTGAGGGAAATCGTTGTATCATCATAATAGCTTTTACGTGATAGTTGTCGATTAGAGAAACTCCCACAGAAGTTATTGTATTCTTATAGACACAGTGATTTGTATTTTTACATACATTTCAGAGTTATGTTGTATCCTTGCATACACACAGAGTTGACACTATGTTTCTAAACAATTTGTTTCTTTATATTGCACTTGTTTTAAATTGCTTTATATTGAAATGAGTTCAGTCATGTTGAGTTGAGTTGAGCCAGGTAAGCTCTTCAGTTTCTTTTAGATTCTTCTCAAGCTTATGTTGTTTTAGCATTCCAACTCGCATACTCGTACATTCAATGTACTGATGCCAGTTGGCCTGCATCGTCTTATGATGTAGATTTAGGTAACTAGGATCGGCATCCAGCACATCGTTGATCCAGTGAGCAGTTCAGAGTCTGTTGGTGACCCTCTTTGCATTTCGGATGACTCCTTTTTATTGTTTTCCGTTTAGTATTGTTTTATCTTAAAAAAGAAAACGATGGATTTTTAAGAGTAGCCACTTAATTTTTAAAGAAAAATTAAGAAAACTAATTTCAAAAGATTAAAACAGTAAATCAATTGAAAAGAGGGTTCGGGGTTCATATTAGCATTTCAGGAAGGATTTGAAATCATCCAAAATGCCCGCTAACACGCGGTTATCAGGCAATTAAAATATTTGGCTAATTGTTTAAAAGAGGCATGCTTAAACGAGTTTAGGAGATAGACAAACTTTAAGACTAAAAATCATTTTTAGGTGAAAGAGGAATAATATAAGAGATTACTTAAGTAAAATATTTCAAAGTAATTCAAGTAATAAAATAAGTAAAATTATTTTTTCTTTAGAAAATCTCGAAATGACTATCTTTTGGGAAATCAAATTAGGAAAACCTTAAAATTGACTAACAAACAAATAATTAAACAAATACGAAGCAGATAAAATAAAAAGAGTGAGTTTTGGGCCCAATTTTGGTTTTATGTTCGCTTGGGCCAATACTTGAGCCTAATTTCTATTTTGGGCCTTTTAGCCATTTGCACCTATCCTAGACTATCATAAAAACTGAATTTCTTTTGGGCTTTAGGCCCAATTTCACATGTTCTAAAACTAGCATATGATACTAAAATAAATAGGCCTTTTGGCCCAATTACAACATAAACAAAGCTGGAAATTTTGGTGGTCCTTTTGGCCCTATCTCTGTTGTATATCAGGTTGTATCACATTGTATACAACGTGTATATAGCCTTTGATTTCGCTCCTAACACCTGCAATTTGATTTCCATTTCGCTCTCGAACACCGAAAGGCTGACTGGATACTCGAAAATGAAATGAAGTAAAATGAAGAGTCCAAATAGTCTTGGCGAAGCATCACATGCATAAGAAAAACATACATAATATATAAGTGACCACCCATTAATTTAATACGGATGAAATGTCATATCAAAACTAAACCAGTGCCACTATTCTATTTTTCTTTCAAAACTAAAGGCAAATTACAGAAACTTTAATCCAATACAAGGGAATTAATGACTTTAAGCAATTAATGATCATAACCAAATATGAACAGAGGTAAACTACTAACAGTGAGCACTTTGGTATGTCTCCTGAGATTTTTAGAACCATAGAGTATTAGAACATGGTAAACAAACACTAATTCAATATAGCTTGAAGTAACTCAAACAAACAAACCTTTCTTTCTAATCCTACATTAAATTAACTAAGAAAATAGAGAATAGAAGCTATCAGTGAGCAATCTCAAGATGCAGATCATATCATTACATATCTCTCAACATACGAAACTAAGCACCCATCTTGGAGTTGAGCAAACAGCCAAAAACTACAAATGATAGGCATCCTTAGACTAAAACCTAAGTAGAATAGAGACTTAAACTTGATTCTAACATGACACACTAAACAATAGGACAATCATAGAACTGCAAAAGAGAGAACCGAACGGGTACAACCGACAAACAATAGATAAAACAGAGTCATTAACTCATACTAAGTGATAGACACTAGAGTCATAAACTCAGATTAAGTGATAGACACAACCCTTGGAAACTAACTTTCTTGCCTTTAGGTACGACATGAAATGACCCTTAGGCACTGTTAAACTACTTTACCACTCTAAGACTGGCTCATTAGGAATTTGGAACTTGACAACTCGAGTTCTACAATCTATTGACGTATAACAGGCATGAAGTTAGTCCATACCTAGAATGACATCAAAATCTACCATGTCTAACTCAATTAAATCAGCTATAGTGTCTTTGTGATTGATGGAAATGACATAATCACGATAAACTTGCTCAGCTAGAATAGACTCCCTAACATGTGTAGAAACATAAAAGGGTTCACAGAGTTTTTTAGGAAGAACATCAAACTTATTTGCAACATAAGGGGCTACAAAAGATAAACTTGCTCCTGGGTCTAGCAAAGCATAAACAGCAAAAGTAAAGACTTTGATCATACTAGTGACAACATCTAGAGAATTATCTTGCTCTTGGTGACTAGTGATCACATAAAGACGGTTTGTTCTTTCGCTAGTACCGGATGTAGCTCCTCTAGGTGTAGCCCTGTCTGGTGGAGCAACTGATGAAGATTGGGCTCTATTGCCCTGATTCCCACTACCTTGCCGGTTCTTAGGACACTCTTTCATGAAATGACCCTCTTGTCCACACTTAAAACAACCTGACTGGCCATCACGACACTTACCCGGGTGGGTTCTACCACACTTAGCACATACAGGAGCCCAGTTACCTCCTTGTGCTACACTTCCCTAAGACTGTGTAGGTCTAGCTCTGAAGTTCTACGAATTCTGACAATTATACTCACCTTTGTTTCTGGGTGCAGGTGCACTAGCAGATGATGGAGCAGGTCCCTTTTGCTTTTGTTGAAAGAACCAATAGTTCACATTGCTTTTTTGTTACCCGGACTCATTCCCTGTCTTAGCTTTCTTATTTCTAAATTGTTCCCTATCCCTCAGCTTCTCTTCTGCAACCTAGCAGCACATAGACCATCAACCTTGATATATCCATGTCCCCAATTAGCATCGCTGCTCTGCCCTCCTTGCTGGATAGACGGGACAGCCCAGCAACAAACACACTCATTCTACTTCTCATATCCGCAACAATCTTCAGAGCATAATGGGATAGTTGGGTGAACTTTAACCCATACTTATGAACACTCAAGGAATCCTGCATAAGGGTAAGAAATTCTCGTACCTTAGCCTCTTTCAATTCTCTGGGAAAGAAACGCCCCAAGAAGGCCTCCTCAAAACAAGCCCAACTTGGAGGTGGTGCATCCTCATCTCTACCCTCTTTCCACTGGTCAAACTAGATCCTAGCAACATTCTTCATTTGATATGTAGCTAGTTCAACTCGCTCAGTATCGCCAACATGCATAACCTCGAATACCTTCTTCAGCTCCTCAATAAAGTTCTCTAGATCCTCAGTAGTGCTAGAACCCGTGAAACTTGGAGGATTCATTCTTAAGAACTCTCGGATCCTCGAAGTATCAGACACTTCCTGTCTAGTTCCTCTTTATTGCCCAACCTGGTTAGTCACAGCTTGACTCAACATCTGGATAGCCTCACAGAACTTAGCATTGGTAACCTCTCCTTGGGATTGTACTTCAGGTGCATTAGGTACCCCCTGCTCCTCAACATTACGCCTAACAGGATGGCCTCTGACAGCTCTTTGTAGAGGCATGATTATCTGAAAACACGCGCAAGCATGAATTAGAAGGAAGCTTTTTAGAGATCAAACTCTAACGCACGAAATAAGTGTGAAAGAAATGAGAAATTTTCCTAAGTATTGCAGGCTCCTAATTATATATGTGGCGCACTTCACATCGATAACTAGGACTCTACAGACATGGCTTCATAGACTACCTAGGACTTTTGAACTCTGTACTCTGATACCAAGTTTGTCACACCCCTAACCTACACCTCGGACGTGGCTGGCACTTGAAAACCATTGCTGGCCCCAACCGAACCCTTGACCTGGCATACTTACTCAGCGGAAGACTCTAAGAATTAGTACAATGTTCAAATGCATTGACTCAATTGTTTAATAAAATAACTTAGAATGTTTAAAAGTCAAACATTCAACTGGCATGATAATGTAAAGATAACTGAACTACTAACTGTCTATGAAGCCTCTAAAGCAAAGAGGGATATCGAGACAAGACCCCCGATCATCCTAACAATGAAACACTGAAAGCAAAACAAAAGGAGTCCTTGGGAATGCAAAGAGGCTCACTAACTGACTCCGAGTGCTCAACTAGATCAACGAGGCACTGGGAATGATACTGGTTACCTGTGTCTGTATCATAAGATGATACAGGCCAATTGGCATCAGTACATTGAATGTAAGAGTATGCGAGTTGGAATGCTAAACACAACTTAAGCTTGAAATGAATCTGGAACACCTGAACAACTTCACTCAATATAAAGCAATAAAACACATGCAATATATATATATATATATATATATATATATATATATATATATATATATATA
>JAJOOO010023009.1:0-17915 GCA_029582685.1 Solanum piurae | reverse complement strand
GTTAGACTCATTTCCCACTCAATTTGACCCCCTGAATAAGAATATGAAGTCGAATTTCCGAAATCATGCACGGATTTTGAGATATATGGAAATTACAATTATAGGTGTTTCCGAAGCACATTTTCGGGCATCTTTGGGGTCGTTTCAACAAGGTAGCACCGGAATTAAGTAAAGCATGAATATCAAGTTGAAAGACTTTCAACATACCAATAACCACATCGGGAGAACCCTCTTATTCACCACCATTTTGAATTGCACATAATCGGTTTTGCTCTTGGGAGCATTGGAACCAGAACCACTAGGAGGAGCTTACTTTCCCTATATTCCTTTATCCATAAGCATTGGGCAATCCGTTATCTTATGACCACTCTTACAACAACAAAACAAACCATCAGTGTTGGCTAGACACTTACCCTCATTCTTGTTTCCACACCTAGCACAAGTAGACATAGGCAATGAAGATCCACTACCATTACCTACTTGAGGCTTAGGGTTAAACACCCTTTCTTTGTTGAAGTTAGGAGGAGCATTGGAGGAACCTTGATCGGAAAACCTTTGTCAAAATCTTGGACGACCATGTCTATCAGACCTTGCAGGAGAGAAATTACCATCACCGGTTTTAGCCCTCTTTGTCTCCCTAGACTTTTCCTTACGTTTCTCCTCTTCGATCTGTTGATCATGAACTATGACACGAGATGTCCATGTCATTAATGAGCATGGCAGTACAACACTTTTTAACTACTATTTCGGACACACCCGAAATGAACTTACTCATCCTTGCCCTAGGATCGGCAACCATTGTTGGAGAATATTTAGACAATTGAGTTAACTTCAAAGCATATTCCCTAACACTCATTCCTCTTTGATGAAGGTTAATGAACTCAAACCCATTTTCTTCCCTCATCTCAATTGGAAAGAACTTATCAAGGTAAGAAACCTTAAACTTTTCCCAATCAAGAGGATCCGCATCTTCTGATCTCTCTTATTTCTATTGGTTGTACCATATTTGAGCCACACCCTTAAGTTGATAAGAGGCTAACTCTGCCTTTTCCACCGGCATCACTCCCATGATCATCAACACCTTATAAACCTAATCAATGAACTCTTGAGGATCTTCCTCAATTTTAGAACCATGAAACTCTAGAGGATTCAACCTAGTGAAGTCCCTCACTCTAGATGCTGTCGTACCCACATTTAGGTTCACGGGGACCACAACCTCCCTATGAGCTTGGGCTGTCATGGCTTGAGCCAATACTTGAAAAGCAGCCCAAAACTCCGCTTTAGTCACTTGCTAAGCCAAAGGATCGATCAGAACTTGAGGAGCTTAGGAGGATCTTTTTGTTCCCCATTCTCCCTCACATTCCTTCAGATAAGGATTAGGAGAGACCTTATAGAGTTAAACTCTATCGCATGACTTTTAGATTAATAAAAGAAGTGGAGTTTGTGAAACATCTTGTAGCCTCTCACTCATAAATGTGGCGCGCTTCAAACTCGTGAACAAGACTCTACTTGATGTGGCTTATGAGACATCCTAGGACCATTCTAAAACTTGTGCTCTGATTACAAATTTTGTCACAACCGAGGTTTACACCCTAGATGTAAAATGGTGTATAGGACCCAGAGAGAATCCATACAAGCCATATGGTTCCTTTCGATAAAGTCAACACCGGAGCAGAAGTAAGTCTATCCTTCAATTCTTGAAAACTCTTCTCACATGCTTTGGGCCATATTTTTATGATGTTCATGTAGATGTGTTTATCAACCACAAGATTTTGCAATATGTGTTTCATCAGAAGGATTTAAATCTTTTCCAATGAAGGTGGCTTGAGTTATTAAATAACTATGATATGAGTGTTCTCTATCACCCCGATAAAGCTAATGTGGCGGCGGATGATCTTAGTCGATTATCAATGGGTAGTGTTACCATATTTAAGAAGATAATAAGGAGTTGGTTTGAGATGTTCATAGATAGTCCTTAATGGGTGTTCAGTTAGTGGACTCCACCAAGGATGGTGTTATGGTTCACAATGATGCAAAATCATCTTTGGTGGCGGATGTGAAAGCCTCGCAAGGACTTGAACCAATTTTGGTTGACTTAAAGGAAGTTGTGCTTAAAAAATCTGTTGAGGCTTTCTCCTAAGGGAGAGATGGTGTACTCAGATATCAAGGTTGTTTATCTGTTCCTAATGTTGTTAACTTGAAGGAATGGATCTTATCAGAAGCCCACAGTTCTCGGTATTCCATTCATCTGGGAGCCACCAAGATGTACTGTGATTTGTGGGAGGCCTATTAGTGGAATGGAATGAAAAATGATGTTGCGTAATTTTTTACTAAGTGTCCTAATTGTCAAAAAGTGAAAGTTGAGCATTAGAAACTGTGGTTTATCCCAAGACATTAGCATTCCTACTTAGAAATGGGAAGATTTGACTATGGATTTCATTGTTGGTTTGCCTCGCACCCGGTGACAACATGACTCGATTTGGGTTATAGTAGATCAGATTCCAAAATCAGCTCATTTCATTCCTATCATGGTTTCCTATTCATTCGAATTTATGCTAAGTTGTACTTAAGAGAAATGGTAAAGTTGCATGGAGTGCTTTTGTCCATTATTTTCGATCGTGATACCCAATTCACCTCTCAGTTCTGGAAGTCTTTCCAAAAGGGTCTTGGTACTCGTGTTAAGCTTAGTACGACCTTTCATCTCCAAATTGATGGGCAAACGAAGCGTAATAAAAAAACTTTGGAAGACATGTTGAGAGCTTGTGTGATTGATTTTAAGGTAATTGGGAAGACCAACTGCCATTGATTGAGTTTACCTGTAACAATAGCTATCAATCAAGTATTGATATAGCCCCATTTGAGGCGTTATATGGAAGGAGGTGTATATCTCCTATAGGTTAGGTTGAAGTGGGAGAAGTTTCCTTAATAGGTCCCGAGTTGGTATATGAGTCTATAGAGAAGGTTAAACTTAATATAGAAAGGTTGAAAATGGCTCAAAGTGGCAAAAGTGATATGTCGATGTAAAAAGAATAGATCTTGAGTTTGATGTTAATGATTGGGTTTAGTTGAAATTATCAGCCATGAAGGGTGTAATGAGGTTTGGGAAGGAAGGGAAGCTTATTCCATGATATGTAGGCACATATCATATTTTGATACGTGCTGGTAAGCTTTCTTATGAACTAAATTTGCCTACTGAGTTGACATCGGTGCATCCGGTTTTCCATCTCTCTATGTTGAAGAAATGTGTTGGTGATCCAACTTCTATAGTTCCCTTAGAAGGTTTGGTAGTTAAGGAGAATCTTTCTTATGAAGATGTTCCGGTTGAGATTATAGACCGGAAAGTCAAGAAGTTGAGAAACAAGGAAGTTACTTTCGTGAAACTTTTGTGGAGGAATCATTTAGTTGGGAGGCCAAGGCCAATATGATGTCCCAATTTCCTCATATTTTTCCTTCTACTCCTATCCTGCTTGAGGTAATCAGTTCCTCTTGGTTTACTCTTTGTTTTGGTGTCATGTGTCTTAGATATTCTCATGATTCCTCATTTTATGCATGTTCAAGAAAAGTTTGAATTTTTGAGAAAATTAGTCAACTTGATTGGTTTATACATGTTTATGTACATTTGAGTATGAATTGCATGTAGACTACATGATATGATGTTTGCTCCTCGGATATATGCATTTGAGTATGTTATAGCTTGGAGTTGATGTTTCCTCCTCGAATTTGTGCATTATATGATTGCATTCATGTTGCGCCGCAAGGTTTAGCTCGTATCCTCCTTTTGATGTTTTAAATATGTCCTAGCTTGGAGTCGATATTCCTCCTTGGTTGTGTTCATTTCGATGAAGTTGGATGCATGATGGGTTGTTAGACTTAGTTTCCACCCTTTATATAATGTCTTGAATCTCATTAGAGGATGAATGATCCCAAGGGGGCGATATTGTAACACCCAGATTTGAGAAAGGTAAGATAGCAGATATCTGAAGCTACGGGTGCCATCCAACGGAGGCCACCAATGGACCGTGGATGGGACCACGGACCGTAGGTGTGATCCATGGTTGGTCACCCCAACTTTAGACAGAAACCTAGATGCACAACTAGACCAACGGTCCATCATTGGGTCCACGGTCTGTTGGTCCAGTGTCGGTAAGTCGGGACCCCTAAACCAAGTTTCTGACCATGGATGACGGTGATGCAGAACATACTGTTGATCAGTACATGGTCCATTGTTCAGGGGCGTCGATAATAGGTTAACAATTATTTTTAGGGGCAGTTGGATCTTTTTCTAATTAGTCTAGCTTAATACTATGTCGTTTTACCCTTCACAAAAACCCCTATATAAGTATTTTAACCCCAAATTTCCTAAGCAGAAATCATTCTCTTAAATTTCTAAAAGAAGAACAAGTCTCCTCTCCAAAATATTTCTCTCTCTAGAAAGCTTGAAGAAGAAGTATTCAACCTAGGGTTTCAAGTCAAGTATCCATTCCACCATTGAGGTTAGGCATTTGTCTTTGAGGTATGATAGTTTTCATCTATGCATTCCTTTCATTCATGCAGTTCCCAAATTCTCCTATTTTCAAAGTTAAAAATCCTCAATTGAGTTAGGGTTTTCTTCAATTGCCATGGGTTCTCTTGATTATTCATTTAAATGATTGGATTATAATCTCTTATTCTTGAAATGATGAAATACTTTGATTTTATGATGATTCCCCTATGAACTCATGTAATCCCCATGTTTTTCAAGTTATTATCATATGATGTGGGATTTTGATTATGAAGGAAGTGTTTTAGGAAATCAAACATGTATTGATAGAATTACATGTATTTATGTTGAAATCCATATCTAACCTATATTTTCTAAATGTTGATGATTGAAAGTGGGTTTTTAATCTTGAAAGATAAATTATGGAATTATTCATGTTCTTACGGAATCTATGCATATGTTTTAAGGATGCTTTGAGAGTAAAATATCAATGATGATGATGTTCGTGTGTTTTGGAAAGGACTTTCTCATATACACATGAAAACATGATTGTGAAAGTTTTTCTCACATAGTAAGGTGTCACGATCCAAGGGTACTCCATAGATGTAACATGGAATACAAGACCCCGAGAAGCCTCATATAAGCCACTTAGCATTCATAGTCAAGATAATGGAAATAGATAACATTAAAACAATTTCAACACAATCAAAGTTTTATAAACAAAGCAGAAGTCTAATAAACTTGTCTCAAATACCATCTAACACAATAGAATCTTGGGACACAACCCATACAACAATATTCAAACCTAAAATGAAATGAAACATAAGAATGTAGTGGACAAATCCTTGAATGCTATGAGGACTCACCAATCTTCAAACTTTCCTTTACTATAGATCCTAGCAACGGGATGAGAGTTGGAAACACCAGACCCTACACTTGGATAAGAAACGTAGGAAAGAGTATGTGTTAGTACAAAAATGTACTAAATATGATAGCTTGCATAAACATAACATAAACGTAAGAGTTAGACAACATAAGTCATAAAGCATAATCAATGCACATAATAGATCATTTCAACATATAAGGAGTACTTCTTGAAGTAACCTCAATTCATACTTAGTCAAGACATAGGTAATCTTCCACTGGTCTTACTCATCATGGAAGGCAAACTCAAGCAACAATCCAAGCTCAACACCTATCATAACATATTCTAGCTTATCTTTTAAAGACATGGGGAATCACCTCTTTTCTTACTATAAAGGAACATGGGAAATCGCCTCTAGCCCTTCTTACCTTGGGATCATGGGTAATCACCTCTTGTCCCACTTACTATAGGATCATGGGTAGTCGCCTCTTATCCAACATACTTTAGGATCATGGGTAGTCGCCTCTAGTCCTTTCATTATGAGACATGGGTACTCGCCTCTTGTTTTTCTATCATATGACATGGGTTCTCGCCTCTTGTATTTTACTTAGGATCATGGGTATTCGCCTCTAGTCCAACTCTCAGGAATATGGGTAATCACTTCATATTCTTCCCATAGAGATCAAGGGTAATCGCCTCTAGCCTTATCATTCTCAAAATTTCCTAAACTTATATTCACTTTAGGTGAGCAATCATTTCAACCTAGAATTATTAAATGTGAGAAAATCTTTCACATTCATACATAAAAGAATCATGTGGGAGCGATCTCTTCCAAAACAAGTACATTAATAATCATCAATTCATAACATATGCTTCACTCTCAAAGCAATTTATATCATAATGATGACACATGATTCAATATCAAAGCAGTTTATAATGTAACTTATTTATCCTATAAGAATATACATAAATCCCTAAATTCTCCTTTCATAGAGTAAAATTCATTTACTTCAATTTCATCTTAGAAACATGGGTAAAACATGGGTACATGGAAATTCATCATAAAAGCATGTAATCCTATCAATTCATGTATAAAGAATCATAATTCAATCAATGGAATAAATATTCATCAAGACCCACACTTAGAAGAAACCCTAACTGAAATTGGGGAATTTCTACTTTACAATTGGGGAACTTAAGGGGTACATGAATGCAAGGATTTCATGGATGAATAAAGCTATCGTACCTTGCTATCAAAGCCCACAAACAATTCAAGAATGGAGACTTGACCTTGAGCCCTAGAATGAACTCTTTTTCTTTTTCTTCAAGTTTCTAGCGAGAGAATATTTTGGAGAGGAAGAACCCATTTCTTTTAGTGAATTTATTAGAATGAGTTGAATGGATAGAATTTGTGGTTAAAATCACTTATATAGGTGTCCTAGGTATGGGTAAAATGACATAGTATTGTTTTAAAGAAATCTTGAAAAAGACCCAACTGCCCTCAAACGTATAGCTGACGCAACACCTTCACTCTAGGCTCCACGAACTGTCAAGGGCTTCACGGCCCATAGTGGTGTCCGTGGTCCTTGACCAGTGGCTTGGCTTGCCACCCCTTAAACTCCCTTCCCCTCATGATCCTTCCCATGTCCCACCAAGGCCTTCACAAACCATCAGGTAGCTCATTTGGGGGTCACATTTTAGGTAGCTATTGTCTTCTCTTTCACGGGCATCACCACACTCCATAATCCGTCTAGGTGCTCGTGGGAGGAAAGCCCTTTTTTGCTTGACTCTTGGAGCCTTCATGTGCAGCACCACGGCACGTGGTGCCCTTCACGGCCCATTTGGGTCCTCGTGGAGTGTGCCCATGCTCAAATCCTTGGCTTGTGATTTGTCAACTAGCCTCTTGCTTAGTCTACTAGATTTCGAGGTGTTACATTATGTCCCCCCGGGGAACATTTGACCTCGAATGGAGTTCTAGGCACCTCAAGAAAGAAAAGACTCAAGACTAGCAGCCCATCATGCATGCAATCACATCTAAATGCACATAACCAAGGAGGAACTTCAACTCCAAACTAAAACATATTCAAATCATCATAAGGAAGATAGGAACTAGACCTATCAGCCCAATATGCATGCACGTACAAGATTAATCATATCCAAGAAGGAAATATCAACTCCTAGCTAAAAGCATGCTCATATCATTATATCATGAAATCCATATGCAACTCATACTCAAATGCATATATTTGAGGAGGAAACATCAACTCCAAGCTAAAGCATGTATAATAATTCATCTCATGAAGTCTATACGCAACTAATACTCAATGCACATCAACATGATGAACATCAATCATATAAACTCATTTTTTTTCAAACTATCAAGTTTTTATGAACATGCATAAGATAAGGAAATCATGGGAATATAAAAAAAACATGACACCAAAACAAGAGTAAACCATGAGGAACTCATTACGTCAAGCTAAAGTAGGAGTAGAAGAAACAAGATGAGGATATCGGGACATCATATCGACCTCGTCCTCACAAATAGCACACTCAACTAACTAATTCCTCCACAACAGTTTCACGGAAGCGACTTCTTTATTTCTCAACTTCTTGACTTTCCGGTCTAAAATCTCAACCGGAAATTTCTCATAAGAAAGATTCTCCTTAACTTCCAAACCTTCTAAGGGAACTGGAGATGTCGGATCTTCAACAAACTTTTTCAATATAGAGACATGAAAAATTGGATGCACCGATGCCATATCGTTAGGCATTCAAACTCATAAGCAACCTTACCAACACGTCTCAAAATTTTATATGGGCCTACATACCGGGGACTAAGCTTCCCTTTCTTTCCAAACCTCATTACACCTATCATGGGTGAGATTTTCAAGTAAACACAATCATGAACATTAAACTTGAGATCTCTTCTTTTAACATCGGCATAGGATTTTTGTCAGCTTTGGGTTGTTCTCAACCTTTCTCTAATAACTCATACTTTTTCATTGCCTCATGAACTAACTTGCATCCTATGAGGCAACCTCACCCACCTCAAACCAACCTATAGGATCTGCACCTCCCTCCATAAAGAGCCTCAAGTTGAGCCATACCAATACTAGAGTGGCAGTTATTGTTGTAAGCAAATTCAATCAATGGCAAATGGTCATCCCAATTACCCTTAGAATTGATGACACATGCTCTCTTCATATCTTCCAAAGTTTGGATAGTACGCTCGACTTTCCCATTTGTTTGCGGATGAAAAGTCATGTTAAGCTTAACAAGAGTACCTAGACCCTTTTGGAAAGATTTCAAAAACTGAGTACCTCGATCGGAGATTATGGACAAGGGAACTCGATGTAACCTTACCATTACCCTTAAATACAACTACTATAGTCTTCTGCCGTATAAGAAACTCTGACGGGAATGAAATGAGTTGATTTCATTATTCGGTCTACTATAACCCAAATTAAATCATATTGTTGCCAAGTACGAGGCAACCCTACTATGAAGTCCATATTCAAATCTTCCCAATTCCAAGTAGGAATACTGATGTATTGGGATAAACCTCCTGATTTTTTATGCTCAACTTTCACTTGTTGGAAAATAAGACACTTTGCCACAAATATATTAATATCCTTCTTTATCCAATTCCACCAATAGACCTCCCGCAAATCACGGTACATCTTGGTGGCTCCCCGGTGAATGAAATATCAAGAATTGTGGGCTTCTAACAAGATTTGTTCCCTTAATTCATGTACATTAGGAACACACAAACAACCTTGATATCTTAGTACACCATCTCCCCCTTGGGAGAAAGCCTCAACATACTTTCTAAGCACTGCTTCTTTCAATTCTACGAAGGTCAGATCAAGACATTTTTTAGCTTTCACATCTGTCACAAAAGCCGATTCTGAACCATTTTGATCCATAACACCACCTTTGGTGGAGTCCATTAATCGAACACCGAATCGATCCAATCAGTGTACATCTCATACCAATAGTCTCTTACCCTCTTTTATGTGGACAACACTACCCATTGATAATCGGCTAAGAGCATTTTTCATCACATTTGCCTTACCGAAGTGATAGAGAACACTCGTATCATAATCTTTAAGTAACTCAATCCACCTTCTTTGGTGAAGATTTAGATCCTTTTGATCAAACACATTGCAAACTCTTCTCATTGGTGAAAATATCTACATGAACACCATACAAATAGTGCCTCCAAATCTTTAAGGCAAAAACAATTGCCGCTAATTCAAGATCATTGGTAGGATAATTCATCTCATGAAGTTTAATGAAGCGTAGGCAATAATCTTCCAATTTTTGATAAGCACACATCTTTACCTAATTCTTGAGGCATCACAATCAACCACAAAACCATTTTTCCCTTCTGGTAACGTCAACACCAAAGCGGAAGTAAGTCTATCTTTTAATTCCTGAAATTTCTTCTCACATGCTTCAAACCATATGAACTTGGCTTAATTTTGAGTCAAAGTTGTCAATGGAGAGGCTATTGAAGAAAACCCCTAAACCAACTTTCTGTAGAAAAACCAGCCAAACCCAAGAAACTTCTAATGTCTGAAGGAGTTAGAGATATAGGCCAACTCTTGACCACATCTGTCTTCTTAGGATCTACCTCAATACCCTTACTAGAAAAAATATGACAAAGCAAAGCTACAAACCTTAGCCAAAATTCACATTTGCTAAACTTTGCAAACAATTGTTGGTCCTTGAGAATTCGCAGCACAATCCTCAAATGATTGATGTGAGCATCCTCACTTCTCAAATAAATCAATATATCATTAATAAACAAAATTACGAACATATCAAGGTATTATCTAAACACCATATTTATCAAATCTATAAATGTTGCCGGAGCATTAGTAAAACCGAACGACATCACCAAAAACTCATAATGACCATTCCAAGTTCGAAGAGCCATTTTCAGAATTTCATCCTCTTTAACCCTCAATTGATGATAACCCGACCTAAGATCAATCTTAGAAAAGTAACTCGCTTCTTGGAGTTGGTCAAATAAATCATCTATTCTTTGAAGAGGATACTTATTCTTAATAGTCACCTTATTCAATTACTGGTAGTCGATACACATACGAAGCGAACCATATTTCTTCATAACAAACAAAACTGGAGCACCCCATAAAGAGATACTCGGTCAGATGAAATCCTTATCCAACAAATCTTTCAATTTTTCTTTTAATTCCTTAAGTTCTATTGGAGTCATTCGGTTAGGAAGAATAGAAATAGGTTGCGTATCTGGGAGAAGGTCAATATCAATGTCTATTTCCCTTTCTGGAGGAATATTGGGCAGATTATCTGGGAACACTTCCAGAAACTCATTAACAATGTGGACCAACTCAAGAGTAGGGGTTTCGGAATACATATACCTCACTCTAACTAGATGGTACATGCAACCCTAGAAATCATCCTCCTAGTTTTAAGACAAGAGATAAACTAACTCTTAGGCATAGAATTCCCCTTCCACTGTAGGATAGGCTCATTCGAGATTTGAAACTTAACTACATAGGTTCTAAAGTTGATAGAAGCATAACAAGAGTTCAGTCAATCCATACCAAGGATAACATCAAAATCTAGCATGTCAAGTTGTACCAAATCAACATGAGTAACTCTATGGGACAAGGAGACGGGAAACTTTCTATAGACCCTCTTAGCCACAGTAGAATCAGCAACAGAGTAGACACATAAAAAGGACCTAACAACACATCAGGAAGCATATCAAATCTCATAGCCACATATGGCGTCACAAAAGACAAGGTAGCACCGGGATCAAGTAAAGCATAAACATGAAGTTGAAAAACTTTCAGCATACTGTTAACCATATCGGGAGAACCCTATTATTCACCACGAGTTTGAACTCCATAGAACTTATTTTACTTGGGAGCATTAGAACCTGAACCACTTGTACCGGATGAAGGATAGGGTTGAGCCCTACAATGACCGTCTCCCTCATTCTTAGAAACTTAAGGATAATCTCTTATCTTGTGGGGATCTTACCACACCCAAAACAAGCAGTAGAACCCGCTAGAGATTTTCCCTCATGCTTTCTTCCACACTTAATACAATTTGGCAATGAAGACCCATTACCGCCTCATTGAGGTTTAGGGTTAGATACCCTTTATTTGTTGAACTACAGAGCATTGGAGGAACCTTGCCTGAAACTTTTTTGTCGATACCTAGGACAACCATGTCCATCAGACCTTGCATTAGAGAAATTTACCATCACTAGTTCTAGCCCTCTTTGTCTCCTTAGACCTCTCCTTAAGTTTCTCCTCTTCAATTTGTTAGGCATGAACCATGAGACAAGAAATATCCATATCATGGACAAGCATATCTGCACGACATTCTTTCACTACCAATTTGGAAACACCCGAAACAAACTTGCTCATCCTTGCCCTAGAGTCGACATCTATAGAAGGAGCATACCTTGACATTTGAGTGAACCTCAAAGCATATTGTTTCATACTCATGTTCCCTTGTCGGAGATTGATAAACTCAAGAACTTTTGCCTCCCTCATCTCAAGAGGAAAGAACCTATCAAGGAAAGCAGACTTGAGCCTTTCCCACTCTAGGGGACCCGCATCTACTGGTCTTGCTTCCTTCCATTGGTTGAACAATATTTGAGCCACACCTTTAAGTTGATAATCGGCTAAGTACGCCAAATTTGAGACACACTATTATGATGAAATCCATATTTAACCCATATTTTCTAAATGTTGATGATTGAAAGAGGTTTTTGAACCTAGAAAGGTAAATTATTGAATTATGTATGTTCTTATAAAATCTATGCAAATGTTTTAAGGATACTTTGAGAGTAAAGTATCAATGATGATGTTGTTCATGTGTTGTTGAAAGTATTTTCTCATTTACACATCAAAGCATGATCGTAAAAGGTTTTCTCACATAGTAAGGTGTCACGACCCAGGGATACCCCTAGATGTAACATGGCATACAAGACCCCTAGAGGCCTCATATAAGCCAGTTAGCATTCATAATCAAGATAATAGAAATCGATAAGATTTAAAACAATTTCAAAACAATCGAAGTTTTATAAACGAAGCGGAAGTCTAATACACTTGTCTCAAAAATCATCTAATACAATAGAATCTTGGGACACAACCCATACAACAATATTCAAAACTAAAATGAAATGAAACATAAGAAAGTAGTATCCAAATCCTTGAATGCTATGAGGACTCACCAATCTTAAACCTTATCTCTACAATAGATCCTATCCACGAAGATGATAGTTGGGAACGTCGGACCCTACATTTGGACAAGAAATGTAGGCAAGAGTATGCAATAGTATAAAAATGTACTAAATATGATAGCTTGCATAAACATAATATAAACATAAGAGTTGGACAACATAAGTCATAAAGCATAATCAATGTACATAATATATCATTGCAACATATAATGAGTACTTCTTTAATTAACCTACTTAGTGAAGACATGGGTAATCCGCCACTGGTCTTACTAATCATAGAAGAAAAAGTCAAGAAAAATCCAAGCTCATCATCTATCATAACATATTCTAGCTTATCTTTTAAAGACATGGGGAATCGCCTCTTACCTTACTATAAAGGAACATGGGTAATCCCCTCTAGCCCTTCTTACCTTGGGATCATGGGTAGTCACCTCTTGTCCCTCTTACTTGAGGATCGTGGGTAGTTTTCTCTTGTCCAACGTACTTTAGGATCATGGGTAGTCGCCTCTAGTCCTTTCACAATGAGACATGGGTGCTCACTTCTTGTCATTCTATCATATGACATGGTTACTCGCCTCTTGTCTTTTACTTACGATCATGGGTATTCTCCTCTAGTCCCACTCTAACAAATATGGGTAATCGCCTCATATTCTTCCTATGGAGGTTAAGGGTAATCTCCTCTAGCCTCATCATTCTCAAAATTTCGTAAACTTAGATTAACTTTAGGTGAACAACCCTTTCAACCTAGAGTAATTCAATGTGAGAAAACATTTTACATTCATACATAATAGAATCATGTGGGAAAGATCCCTTCCACAACAATTACATCAATAATCATCAATTCATAACATATGATTCACTCTCAAAGCAATTCATATCATAATCATCAGGTATGATTCAATCTCAAATAAATTCATAATGTACCTTATTTATCCTATGAGAATACACATAAATCCCTAAATTCTCCTTTCATAGAGTAAAACCCATTTACTTCAATTTCGTCTTAGATACATTGGTTAAGCATGGGTACATGGAAATTCATCATAAAATCATGTAATCTTTTCAATTCATCCATAAACAATCATAATCCAGTCAATGGAATCAATATTCATCCAGACCCAACTTAGAAAAAACCCTAACTCAAATTGGGGAATTTCTACTTTTACATTAGGGAATTTAGGGGCTCCACAGATGCAAGTATTCCATGGAAGTATAAAGCTATCATACCTTGCTATCAAATCCCACAAAAAAAATGAAGAATGGAGACTTGACATTGTGCCCTAGCTTGAACTCTTTTTCTTCTTCAAATTTTCAGAGAGAGAAATTTTTTGAGAGGAAGAACCCATTTCTTTTGGTGAATTTAATAGAATGACTTGAATTGGTTGAATTTGGGGTTAAAATCCCTTATATAGGAGTCCTAGGCATGGGTAAAATTACATGGTATTGTTTTAAAGAAATCTGGAAAAGACCCAACTACCCTCAAACTTACAGCTGACGCAACCCTTCACGCCAGGCTCCATGAGCAGTCAAGGGCTCCATGACCTGTAGTGGTGACCTTGTTTCTTGAATAGTGGCTTGTATTTTCACCCCTTAAACTACCTTCCCCTCTCGACCCTTCCCACAACTCGTCAAGGCCTTCACGAGCCATCAAGTGGCTCGTGTGGAGGTTCAAATTTTAGGCAGCTCCTGCCTTCTTGTTCACAGGTTTCACCATGGCATGTGGTGCCCTCTACAATCTTTCTAGGTCATCATAGGAGGGAATCCCTTTTCGGCTTGACTTTGGGAGACTTCATGGGCAGCACCATCGCACGTGATGCTCTTCACAACCCGTTTTGGCCCTCACAGAGGGTGCCCAGGCTCAAATCCTTGGCTACTGACTTGTCACCTAGCTCCTTTCTTAGTCTACTAGATTCTAAGGTGGTACATAAGGATTCTAATGCTAAAAGATAAGGTCTTCTCACCTAATTGAATCAAAGATAAAGAGCTATCCTAATGAAACCTAGCTTGGATTGGTTATGAAATGATACCTTTCCATGAATGACTTATGACCTAGATTGGATTGGCAAGATGATGTGCCCTTCCATGGATAATTAGAACAAGTAATAAATTACTATTCTGCGTGATTTATTCTTAGCACCAAGAGGATATTGAGATGGAAGCTCTCCCATTAGTAGAGGTCGGGTTTCTAGAAGCAATCTCCTTATCCCTTACCTATGTGCCCCCATAGGATGATTTTTTAGATAGACATTAGCTAGTGGATCCACCTAAGCTAGAAGTTCATGGTCCTTACCTTGGTAACTAGCACAACCCTTTTCCGTGTATGAGACACCGAGGGATAATGTTATAGTCTACATGGTCTCTATGTCAGTTAAGGCTACTTCCCACATTAATAATAAACTAAGAGTACTTCAAGAAGTATCTCACATGTGTTCAAAGGTTTTTAATGATTTTATCTTGCATTGACCATGTTTTATGACTTAGGTTTTCTAACCCTTTTATATCATGTTTTAGCTTGGTCAATTGTATTTCATGAAATGTCCTCTTTTAGCATGATTTAAATTTTTTATGCATAGCTATCATACTTGGTACATTGTTTGTACTAACGCATACTCTTGCCTATATTTCCCCAAATGTAGGGTCCGACAGTCAGGGTCCTCAGTTTTGTGGCTAGTCATTGATTGCGAGATTTTCGAGCTCTGGTGAGTCCTCATGCTTTGAGGAGGTACTTTCATTGTTCTTAGTTTCTATCTTACTTTCAGTTTTGGACATGATGTATGGTCTAAGCCCAATTTCATTCTATTGTATTAGATGGCTATCGAGACAAAAGTGTTTAAACTTCTATTTTACTTTTATAAAATGTTTTGGACTTGAAATGTTGTCTTTACATCTTTTGTTCTACTTATTATGTTATGAATGCTAAGCGACTTGTATGTGGTTTCTCAGTGTCCTATACGCCATGTTACATCTAGGGTGTACCCCTGGGTCGTGATACATAATATGAGTGAATCCATTCCATATGTAGGATAACATCAAAATCTAGCATATCAAGCTCTACTAAGTCAACAAGAGTAAATCTATGGTACAAGGAAATGAGACACTTTCTATAGACCCTCTTAGCCGCAATCGAATCACCAACAGGAGTAGACACAGAAAAAGCTTCTAGCAACACATCCGAAAGAATATCAAACCTCATAGAAACATATGGTGTCACAAAAGACAAGGTAGCATCGGGTTCAAGTAAAGCATAAACATCAAGTTGAACAACTTTCAACATATCGGTAACCACATCGAGAGAACCCTCTTGCTCACCACGAATTTGAAGTGCATAGAATTTGTTTTTCTTGGGAGCATTTAGACCCGAACCACTTAGACCGGATGAAATATTAGGTTGAGCACTTCAACGATAATCTGCCTCATTCTTAGCAACTGAAGGACAATCTCTTATCTTGTGGTCCATCTTCCCACAGCCAAAACAAGCATTGGAACCCGCTAGACATTTACCCTCATGTTTTCTTCCACACTTAGCACAAGTAGGTAATAAGGACCCATTATGTCACGACCCGAGTCTAGACCCCAGATGCGACATGGTGTACTTGACCATGAAGGGCTCTCATACAAGCCTCATAGCATTCATACCATTCGATATAGGGAAAACGGTACGGAATTAAAACTTATTTAAATCCATACAATTAAAATACTTATTTAAAACCCTTGAAAAACACAACGGAAGTCTATTGTCTCACATGGCCATCTAAAAACAACATCCGAAATGTAACGCCCCTCAAAATGAAATAGGATAATTAGAGCTTCACATGCGTGTTAGTAGTTGATAAACTTGTATAAATGTTTGAAAATGAGTTTATAGGTCAGTTTAGTTGAGTTTGAAGTTAAACGCCAAGGGACGATCAAGACGTTCGGAAACTAGTCTTTTACGTGTTGGTGTGTTCTAGTATGTTGTTCATGTTTTTATGTGTCGTTTGGAGTCTAAAATCAGTGGAGGTGACCCTAGTGTCTTAATAAATGTTTTTAGAGTCAAAATGTTTGGGTACGACTCCTCGGGACCACCATAAGGGTCCCCGAGGAGGACCCCAACCCTTGGCCGAGCAAGCTGCCAAGGCAGCTTGAAAATGCTCATGGAGGGAGCATGTCCCCGTCGCGGACTAGCTCCACCAAGGGCCAAATATTTGTTCGGCATCGCGGACGTATTGCGGACTCTTCTATCTCAAAATTTAATTTCCCGACAAAATCTGTGAAAAATAAAACTCAAGTTTGACTTGTTTAAAAAGGTCCAACTAAGTGAAGGGTAGTTTGGGTACTATGGGTTATTTTTTTAAAGTGTTTTTAAGTATTTTTAAAGGTATTTAAACTTGTATATGGTATTATAGAATTCATTCTTCCAAATCAAAACCCCAAAGTTCTTTCTCTCTTTCAAATTGAGGCTTTATTCCACCAAATTTCTTTGAGATTTCATCAAGTGAGGTATGGTGGCTCTTGATATAGGACTCATCTTCATCCTAGAGTCAATTTCAAAGGATTTTACAATGTTTTCAAAAAGTGACTAAAAGCTTCTTTTTGAATTCTATCAAGGGTTCTTGCATGAAAATGATTTGAAACGTTGGGATATGGGTTAATTGATATTTGTTTATGGTTTTTGAAGGAAATACTCCATGAACCCTTGTCTTCTACAAAACCCTAAAATTTGCTATGAAGTGGGTCTATTTCTATAAAGTTGATGGAACTATGTGTAAAGTGAATTGTATTGATATCTCTTGTGTTGTTTAATGTTTATTTATGATTAATTGTTGATAATGGATGAATTAAGGGTGGTAAGCCTTATGGGTGAAGTATTGGTGATTGCTTGGATTTTGGTGATTTAGGTTATGGCGTTTGGTTATGGTAAGAAAGCTTGAACTCTCTCTATTGAGTTGATTGTTGTTGGTAGATTGAATCCACCTTTGGTGGAAGTGTTATATCTTATTCTTGTGTGGTATTATTGTGAATTGTAGCCATGAAGGCATTGGTGAAGTTGTTGTATAATGTTGGAATATTGTATTATTGAGAATTGAGGTCATGAAGGGCATTATATGAGTGTCATTATATTGATGTGTTATTATACATATATGAGTCTATATATAAAGTCCTATATGAAGCTATATGTAAATTTTGTGTGAAGCTATGATGTGAAGATGTTCAAATGGTATTAATGTGATATTGTATAAAGTATTATTATGCTAATGTGAAAGCATGTTTCTCTTGAAATGGTGATATGTGGTGATGATGGACTATGATGAGTCTTCATAAGATGATGTTGTAGCTCATAT
>JAJOOO010023008.1:0-29222 GCA_029582685.1 Solanum piurae | reverse complement strand
TCGGTTTTCAAGGCCTTACCATTTTGAAAGACAAAAAATTTAGTTTAAGTTTATATATGTTTTACATTAAAATTGGCCAATGAAAAAATCTTTCCATCGGTTTTCGAGGCCTCTGGTAATCTGGTAGGGGACGGAGTGGGGTAAAAAAATAAATTTTTTGAATTGAAATTTTTTTTTTAAAACAAACTTTAAAAAAAAATGGGCTGGGGGGCTGGTAGGGGGTTGGGGTAGGTGTGGGTTAAAGAAACTTTTATTTTACATAGTTTTTTTTTTTGTTAATTTGTGCTTATAAGTTGAAATTGGCAAACGAAAAAAATCTCTGCATCGGTTTTCAAGGCCTTACCATTTTGAAAGACAAAAAATTTAGTTTAAGTTTATATATGTTTTACATTAAAATTGGCCAATGAAAAAATCTTTCCATCGGTTTTCGAGGCCTCTGGTAATCTGGTAGGGGACGGAGTGGGGTAAAAAAATAAATTTTTTGAATTGAAATTTTTTTTTTAAAACAAACTTTAAAAAAAAATGGGCTGGGGGGCTGGTAGGGGGTTGGGGTAGGTGTGGGTTAAAGAAACTTTTATTTTACATAGTATTTTTTTTTTGTTAATTTGTGCTTATAAGTTGAAATTGGCAAACGAAAAAAATCTCTACATCGGTTTTCAAGGCCTTACCATTTTGAAAGACAAAAAATTTAGTTTAAGTTTATATATGTTTTACATTAAAATTGGCCAATGAAAAAATCTTTCCATCAGTTTTCGAGGCCTCCGCATTTTAAAAGATGAAAATTTCAGTTTAAGTTTATATATGTTATACATTAAAATTGGTCAATGAAAAAATCTCTCCGTCGGTTTTCGAGGCCTCCCATTTTAAAAGACGGAAATTTCAGTTTAAGTTTATATATGTTTTACATTAAAATTGACCAATGAAAAAAAACCTTTCATCGATTTTTGAGTCCTCCCAATTTTGAAAGAAGAAAATTTTAGTTTAAGTTCATAGATGTTTTACGCTAAAATTAGCCAATGAAAAAATCTCTCCGTCGGTTTTAGAGGCCTCCCCATTTTAAAAGACGGAAATTTAGTTTAAGTTCATATATTTTGTATGCTAAAATTGGCCGATGAAGAAATTACCGCCGATTTTCAAGGCCTCCCATGTTTATAAGACTGATTTATTATTTTTAAGTTATTATTTGATTCATTTATTTTTATTCATGTTTATTTATTACTAACACTTTTACTAAGTGTCTTTACAGGTACCCGGAGTTGCTTCCCATTGAAATAATTCGAATGAAGTTCGAATTATATTTTTTATTCATTATTGTGTATATTATTAACGTTAGGCAAACACTAGGTCATTTCTCATATTATTGTATTATTTTATTATTTGTGTATATTGCATGCTTATTATACTTGTACATTATTATCATCTCCTCCTCAATTTGAAAAAACTGAATTCGGTCAGGACCCATAATTATGAATTTTGAAGGATGTCTAACACCTTGTAACATCTCGAAAATTGAAATAACTAGGAAGAAGTTAAGAATTGGAAATAGTCAATTTTTGGAAAGAATAGAAATCTGGAAAATTTGTTAAGTATGTTAAGTTGAGTTTTGGTCAACTTCAAATGACCATAACTCCCAGCTCAGGATGATTTAGGTGTGTTTCCAGATATTGTAGGAAAGATCTTGGAATAATCTTTCCAACGCCGCCGAGTTTGCGCAATTCTGAGTTCGTATGAGTGAGATATTTCTCATTTGAAGTTGGGTTGTTCAAATAAGAAAAGTCTAATCCAGATTTTTTAAGGGTAGTTTAGTCTTTTCCTTACTCAATTAATTAAATCCTATTTTAGTAAATTATTTGGAGTCTAAACTGATTTAGTTCAGTTTACACAATTAAGAAATACGCTAGGGCTTTGCGAGAAGAGAAAAGAGGAGAAAGGAGAAGAGAAGCTCAAGATTCGTCAAGTTCTTGCGATTGTGGTTGTGGAATTCGCCAAACATTCGATCCTACAAGGTATGTGAGACACTCATAGCATTGGGCTCATCCACCCACGCGCCAATCATGTTTGTTTCAGTGAAATTTGTTTCTAGAAAGTTGAAAGTATGATGTTCTTGTATTATGTTCTTGAAGTTTGCTTTAGTTCTTGAGATTTGATGGGATTGTTGAGTTCTTGATGGAATCGTGTCGATTTAAGAGTTGTTTTGAGTTAGATTCTTGTGTATATATACTGGCATTTGAATCTATAGAGGGATTGAGAAAAAGAATAGGATTTAGGCGAATTGGGGTGAGAAAACGAAGAAGGAAAGAGTCGAGCAGGTTTTGGCACGCAAGTCCGCGTCACGGGCTTGCTCCCCTAGTGTACAAAAATCACCTCCACGTTGCGGTTAGGATGCGGACTCCTCTGTTTCAAAATTTAATTTCGCGATAAAAAAATTAAATACATCTCCGCATCGCGGACTTGCTTCTAGACAGTGATTTCTTTATCTTTTCTCATGTTTAGCTATCTAAAAACAATCCTAAACATCATGAGACCTTTCCTATCAAAAATCACAATCCTTGAATCCATAATTCAATTCAAGGAAAGTTAAGAGTCAAGTCTAGAAGTTAAAAATCAAGTCAAGAGAAGTTCATGAAGTATTTCAAAAGTCTTTCACAAACGTTTTAACTTTGTTTTAAGACTTAAGTTTTAAGTTAAGCAAAGAGTGAAGAGTTGAGTTCATTTCTCCAAAATTTATAAGGGAACTAAGTGTTCCCAAGAGTTTAAAATGTTTTCACATTTGAACAAGAAAGGGAAACACCAAGTTCCAATAGATCTTTTAAGCTAAGTTTTGAGTAATTATCTCAAACGAGAAAATGGCCAAAAGCCCCCCTAACCGATAGCCGGATTCCCAACTACACACTCATACTTTACGGGGGTCCTATTACCCCCTGAACAATTTGTTTTACTAATTTTCTCACCCTTATTTGCTGACATGTCCACATAAACCAGATATAATTAAATGTTTGTTTACACGCGCTGCCACATAATGACTGGACCCCAAAACCCATGAATTTCCCTTAATCTTTTCATTTTCCTCTTTCTTTCTCTATACCCTAACCTTTTTTCGATTTGACCAAATTCACCCCCATTCTCTTCGATCTGAGATTTCATTCCAATCGAAGTTTGCTGGGAAGGTTGGGGAAGGTTCGTTTAGCTTTTTTCGTTTGTTGGGTCGAAGTTTTCTCGAAGTAAAGGTTAGTTCTTTTAGTTCTTTACTAGGGATTTTGAATGATATTGATTATTGTGTTTGATTAGGGTTGTGAAATTGACAAAAAAATGAAGAGCAATAACTAGGTTTTGGTATAATAGCATTCCATTGAATTTTTTTTTTGAACCCTAACTATGAAATCAGAGAAATTACAAGCCCTAAAGCTTCAAGCTTTTTCGAAATTGAAACTACAGTTGAATGCTTTGACAAGTAAATTCAAGTTTTAAGCTGATTTGGGAGAGAATGAAGGAATATACTGTTGGAGATTTGTCAACTATTAGAAGAATTGAGAAAAAGAGGAAGAAAAAGAGAGTTTTATTTTGGGAGAGATGAGATTATACTGTTGGAGATTTAATATAGCTGATTTGGACTCACACGTGTAGTTTTCTTCAGCTTTTAACGTTTTATTTTCTGTTTTTACGCGCCTAAGGGAGTTGGTCTCACCTTCTTGGACATGTAAGCAAATAAGGGTGAGAACATTAGTAAAAACAAATGTTAGGAGGTAATAGGACCCCCGTAAAGTATGAGTGTGTAGTTGGGAATCCGGCTATAGGTTGAGGGGATTTTGGCCATTTTCTCTATCTCAAACCAAAGAAAGAAGTTTTGTTTTAAAACATATGAGCTAAGTATATTTTGGGAGTAGTATTGAGCACCGATATGGGGATGCGAGTTCATATTAACTCTAGTCTCCATAAACCATGTAGCTATCATAGGTAGTAAAGGATCATACTTTTTAGATGACTCCTCAAGTGCTTTTTAGCATAGACTAGTGGATCCACTTAGTTAAGGTGTTCTATATGACGGCAAAGTATAGGACAGTTCTAGCAGCGTGGGCAAGACGATGTATCACCACTTAGGCTCATAGTGGTGGTTGTCGGTTAGAGAAACTCCCACAAAAACTATATTACTTTATTATACGAGTACAGTTGAGTTTGTTATTGCATTTCTTTAACGAACTAAGTAATTGATTTCTACTGTTTTAAAAGATTATTGTATATTGCATGTGGTTTATTGCTTTATATTGAATTGAGTTATTTATGAGTTGAGTAAAGCCAAGGTAAGTGTTTATTTCATACTCTTTTCAAGTTTATGTTATGTTTAGAATTCCAACTCGCATACTCGTACATTCAATGTATTGATGCCAGTTGGCCTGCATCATCTTATGATGCAGACGCAGGTAACCAGGATCAGCATCCAGCGCCTTGTTGATCCAGTTGAGCATTCAGAGTCTGTTGGTGAGCCTCCTTACTTTATGGAGGGCTCCTTTTTACATTGCTTTCTAGTTTTCAGTTGTTAGGATGATCGGGGGTCTTGTCCCGACATCTCTTTTTGTTTTAGAGGCTTCATAGACAGTCAAACAATTTGTAGTTTAGTTGTCTTTACATTGTTATTTCTTATGTTAAGACGTGAGTTGCCATTTTTGGCTAAGTTATTATCTCTTAAGTTATTGCATGAGTTACATTTCTTATGTTTAAGTCTTCCGCTGAGTAAGCAAGTCAGGATAAGGGTTCGCTTGGGGCCAGCAATTATTCTCGAGTGCCAGTCCCACCCAGGGTGTAGGCTCGGAGTGTGACAAATTTGGTATCAGAGCACAGAGTTCAAGAGTCCTAGGGAGTCTATGAAGCCATGTCTGTAGAGTCCTAGTTATCGGTATGAAGCGCGCCATATCTATAATTAGGAGGCTGCGACACTTTGGAAAATATTCTCACTTCTTTCACACTCATTTCGTGCGTTACAGTTTGATCTCTAAAATGTTTCTTTCTAATTCGTCCTTGAGCGTGTTTTTCAGTTAATCATGCCTCCATGAAGAGCTGTCAGAGGTCGTCCTGCTAGGCGTAATGATGAGGAGTAAGGGGTACCCAATGCACCTGAAGTGCAACCCCAAGGGGAAGTCACTAATGCTGAGTTTAGAGGAGCGAAAAGAATGCTAAGTCAAGCTATGACTAACCATGTTGGGAAACAAAGAGGGGCTCGACAAGAAGAGGCTAACACTTTGAGGATCCGCAAATTCTTGAGGATGAACCCTCCAAGTTTCACTGGTTCAAGCACTACTGAGGATCCAGAGAACTTTATTGAGGAGCTACAAAAGGTATTTGATGTCATGCACATTGTTGATACTAAGAGGGTGGAACTAGATGCATACCAAATAAAGGATGTCGCTAGGATTTGGTTCGATCAATGGAAGAAGAACCGAGCTGAGGATGCACCACCTGCGAGTTGGGCTTGTTTTGAGGAGGCCTTCTTGGGGCTTTTCTTTCCCCGAGAACTGAAAGAGGCTAAGGTATGAGAGTTCCTCACACTTAAGCAGGATTCTTTGGGCGTTCATGAGTATGGGTTGAAGTTCACCCAACCGTCCCGTTATGCTTCGGAGATGGTTTCGGATATGAGGAGTAGAATGAGCTTATTTGTTGCTGGGAATCTCATCTGTCGAGTAAGGAAGGTAGGGCTGTAATGCTAATAGGTTACATGGATATATCAAGGTTGATGGTCTATGTGCAATAGGTTGAGGAAGAGAAGGTGAGGGATAGAGAGGAGTTAGAAACAAGAAAGCGAAGACAGGGAATGAAAAGTAATGAATTTGTTCAAACTTATTTGCCTAGAGTTTCTTCTCTTGTTAATAAATTGAACTCTTATGGTGAAAATATATCTGAAGAAACTTTTGTAGCAAAAGTTTTAAGGATTCTTACTCCAAAGTTTGAACATATTGTTGTTGCGATTGAGGAATCTCATGACTTATCTGATTATACTTTTGATGAACTAATGAGTTCTTTGCAAGCTCATGAAGAGAGGCTCCTAAGGTCACATTAGAAAAATGAAGAAAATGTATTTCAGGTGAAGGGGGAGTCCACTCATCAGAAAGATAAGCTAGAAAACTTTGCAAATCGTGGAAGAGGCAGAGGTGGTTTTCGAGGAAGAGGCCGTGGAAGAAACCGAGATAGAAGAGGTTCAAATGAAGAGAAGCAGACTACGATGTTTCTGTGCAACTACTACAGAAAACCAGGTCATAAATAAGCTTATTATTGGCAAAAGCAGAAGGATGAGAATAACCAAGCAAGCTTTGTAGAGGAAAATGATGATGATAAGTTGTTAATGGCGTTTTAGTGTGAAAAAGAAACCCCTAACGATTTCTGATTTTTGGATAGTGGTTGTTCAAATCATATGTCTAGAATAAGATCATTGTTCAAGGAGCTTGATAAGTCCAAAAATCAGACGTAAGTCTAGGAGACAACAAGAAGATTCAGGTTGAAGGCAGAGGTACTGTTAGCATTATGACCAACCAAGGTAATGCTAAGATTTTAGAAGATGTGATGTTTGTTCCTAGTCTATCTCATAATTTTCTTAGCATTGGACAACTAATGACTAGCAGATACTCAATTTCTTTTGATGATGGTCTTTGCACTATTAAAAATAAGAAATCTGGGAAAATCATTGCTAAAGTTCCAATGGCTAACAATAAAATGTTTCCTTTAGAAGTTTTAATGGTTGAGAGGTGAACTATGGTAGCTAGTGGAGATAATGAAACTAGACTATGGAATTTGCGTTATGGGCATTTAAATATTAAGTGATTGAAGTTATTGAGCCAAAAGAAAATGGTTTTTGGGTTGCCAAAAGTTGAGAATCTTGATTTTTGTGAAAGTTGTGTTTAGGGAAAACAAAGTAAAAAGTGTTTTCATGTAGGAAAGTCTTGGAGAGATTCTGTTTGTCTTGAGTTAGTATATGTTGATATGTGCGGTCATATGAGTGTTGAGTCCTTAGGGGGAAGTCGATACTTTCTGCTTTTTACTGATGAGTATAGTCGTATGAGTTGGATATATTTCTTGAAATTTAAATCTGAAACTTTTGAAAATTTCAAGAAATTTAAATCTTTTGTTGAGAGGCAAAATGGATGTATACTCAAAACTCTTTAGACATATATAGGTGGTGAGTTTCTGTCGAAAGAATTCAATTCCTTTTGTGAGGAAAATGGAATACACAGAGAACTCACAACACCTTATACACGAGAGAAAAATGGTGCAGTAGAACAAAAGAACCACACCGTTGTCGAGATGGGCAGAAGCATGATAGGCGGTAGAGGTGTACTGAAATGTTTTTGGGCTGAAGTTGTTGCCACTGCTTTTTATTTGCAGAATATTTCTGCCGCTAAGGCAGTGTTTAATTAAACACCATATGAAGCTTGGAGAGGTAACAAACCCAAGATAAGCCACTTACATGTCTTTGGTTGTATAGCTTATGCCTTGATAAATTCACAATATCGACGTAAGCTTGATGAAAAATGTGATAAATGTATTTTTGTTGGATATAACACACAATCCAAGGCTTATAAGCTATATATCCAGTGAGTGGTAAAATTACGGTCAATAGAAATGTTGTGTTTAATTAAGATGCAAGTTGGTACTTTAATTCCGCAAATGAAAGTTCAAACATTCAATTGTTGCCTTTAGACGATATTGTTGATCAAGAGTATGTAGCAGATCCCCTTTTGGCTGGTCCATCGACTACCTCATCAATTGCACCAGAAACTACTCCAATATTGGGAAAATCTTCTGTTGAGCCAACTCCATTAAGAAGATCAACAAGAGATACGAAACAAAATCCTAGATATGCTAATAGTACATCTTGTACTTTTGCTTTACTTGTTTCAAATTCTACTTTCTTTGAAGATGCTGAAAAAGAGGATAAATGGTGCAAGGCTATGGAAAAGGAACTAATGGATATTCAAAAGAATCAGACATGGGACTTGGTAAATTTGCCAGAAGGAAAGAAAGCCATTGGGCTCAAATGGATGTTTAGAACCAAGTATCATGCAGATAAAAGCATTCAAAAACACAAGGCAAGGCTCGTCGCAAAGGGCTATTCCCAACAACAAGGTATTGACTTCGACGAAACGTTTTCTCCCGTTGCCCGCTTTGAAACTGTGAGAACTTGCATAGCCTTGGCTACTAAATTAAATTGGCCAGTGTACCAATTTGATGTTAAATCCGCCTTTTAAAATGGTGATTTGGAAGAGGAACTGCATGTCTCACAACCTAAAGGTTTCGTAGTTAATGGCAAAGAAGATAAGGTTTACAAGTTAAAAAAATGCACTTTATGGCTTAAAACAGGCGCCGCGGGCATGGTACTTCAAAATTGACTCTTATTTCCAGGAGAGTGGCTTTCAAAGGAGCAATAATGAGCCTACTCTTTATATAAAAAGAGGAGGCAAGAATGATTTTCTAGTTGCATGTCTTTATGTTGACGATATGATAAATATGGGTTCGAGTGAGTCTATCGTCACTGAATTTAAAGATTGTATGATGAAGAATTTTGAGATGTCTAATTTGGGTCAGCTACATTATTTTCTTGGTCTTGAGGTGAAACAGAGAGTTGATGGCATATTTCTTTCATAAAGAAAATATGAAACAGATCTTTTGAAAAAGTTCAATATGGTAAATTGCAATGTTGCTGCTACGCCAATGAATATTAATGAGAAATTGTGTCGTGATGATGGTTCTGAATGACAAATGCGACTTATTTTAGAAGTCTGGTCGGTGGTTTGAACTACTTGTCTCATACAAGACCAAACATTTCTTTCTCTGTTGGGGTCATATCAAGATTTATGCACAATCCAAGTAAGCTTCACCTTGGAGCTGCGAAAAAAGTATTGAGATATATCGCAGGGAAAACATATCATGGAATTTTGTATTCTAAGGTAACAAATTTCACATTAACTGGCTTTACTGATAGTGACTACATAGGAAGCATTAATGATAGAAAAGGCACATCTGGTTTCTTGTTTAATCTTGGATCTGGAGCAGTTTCATGGAGTCCAAAGAAGCAGGAAGTGGTGGCCTTATCAAATTCAGAGGCGGAATATATTGCAGCAATTTCTACAGCTTGTCAAGTAGTTTGGTTAAGGAGACTTGTTGCTGCTTTTAATTAGAAACCAGCTGGTGCAACTGAGATTTTTTGTGACAATAGATATGTTATTGGGATGTCAAAGAAGACAACATTCCATAGTAGAAAAAAGCACATAGATATTCGCTATCACTTTATCCGGAGTCTTGTTTCTACTGGAGAAATTACTTTGAAGTTTTGTGTTACAAATGAGCAAGCAACAGACATCTTCACGAAGTCACTTTCGCAAGCAAAGTACGAGTTCTTCAGTAGTCAAATTGGAGTTTGCAGTTTTGAATCAAGGGGCAGTGTTGAAAAATGATTCAAAAAGAAACTTGACCAAGTCTTCAAGAGTGTGTTAGTTAGTTTCCTTTATCTTAGCAAGTTTAAATATTGTGGCAGATTAGTAGCTAATTAGTAATTAGTGGGTTAGTGGACCTAGATTTTTGTATTTTAATTTTTGGTAAGACTATTTATAGGCCTTGTTACTTTTATTAATTTATCATAATTAAAGAAGTTTGCAGTAACTTTTTATCTTTTTTGCTCTTTTTCTATTTATTTTTTCTTTTGATTATCTTTTTCTTTCCAACAGGCTAGTTATGGATCCACATGACACGTACACATTTGTGACAAGGTATGAGATGACTTAGCTAATTGGGCCGACTCCATGCATTCACATGGTTTTTATGTTGGTTACTTTTTTAGACTCCCGCAATGAACTAAAATATGATGAAAGAAATATTCTTAAGGAAGTTTGAATGACCTCATCTCTTAACCTTCATATTTTACGATTATGACTGTTTTAACTATTTCTACTGACATTGATATGTACCTATACGTTTCATTCTGTCATTTTACATAAAATACAATTCCATATGTACTTATGTCCCTTCTGCCAGGGGCTATATCTTTTTACTGATGCAGACTTAGGTATACAAAAGTGTGATCAGGCCACTCTCTAGGTTCCATATATTTTGCTATTAGTGATTCCCTCTCTGTGATCTAGGACTTGGTCTATATAATTGAGGAAGTTATATTTTCTTGGAAGGTATGCCGGGGCCTTGTCTCGGTTGATACTATTCAGATATGTTTGGAGGCTTTATAGATAGATGAATAGTTATGTTACGATTGGACCTTCGTGTCCTTTGACAATGGTTTTAAATTTCTATGACTTACATTACAAAATCTATTTTATTATGAAACTTGTCTCTTCAAATGCTTTCAAATGCACTCTTCCATTCATGTTTAGATATATTCTCATGTTCAATGCCATGTTATGGGTATGCTAAGGCCAACAATGACATCGGGTGTCGATCACGTCCAGGGTGTAGGCTCGAGGCGTGACACCATGCTACTAAACTAGATCCAAAGGCCTTGAAGTGTGTCTTTTTGAGATATTCTTGCATACGAAAAAATTATTAATGCTACTCTCCAAGCCTTAAAAGATATATGGTGTCTATATATATGGTGTTCTCTTGAACATATATTTTTCCTCTCTCAACACCTCTCCCACTCAGGGGGTGGAAGAATAATAGCTCATCTATAAGACCATTCCTTCGAGTTCAGAACACCATAAGGAAATTCTGACTTCTGTTGAGTAGTCCATTGAAAATGTATCTTCTGTTGTTCTTCCTATTGAAATAAAGATGACAATATTTTAAGTTTATTCAAGGTGACAAGAGGTCAATGATACATGTCATACACCCAACTCTTTCGGGATTTGATCCTCCTCCGATCAATCCCTCTCTAACCGAAAATCTTGGCATTCATATGTCTCGTCACAAAGGTAAGCATTTGTGTCAATTAGACATATACTAATTTTGACTGGCGATAGGGGGAACAGTGTTTATAAGAGAGGGAAATTGGCGATAGGGGGAACATAAGATAAATGGGACATGTTGAGTTAGTGGACATGATCGACTATTGTTTGTCATCATTAAAAAGGGGGAAAATATAAATCCATTGTTTTGATGATCCTAAAAAACAAAGAGACCTGGTACCATGAGTCATGCATGTTCCCTGGTCAGATGGGGAACAACTGCAAAGCTTCCAACACTACCACGGTTGGTGAGCACAGGAAAAAAGGACAGAGTTCTTAGCCAATGGGAAGATACTAGGTTGTTTTGTTCGGAGGATAATATACCTTTGTTGACATGAAACTACCTAGTTCTCACATTGAAGGAATAGGCAAAAAACGCCTTTTTGTCTCTCTTAACAAGATCACAAGCTTTCAAGAACTACATGGGAGTTAATGGAGTTATCAACTGTGTGTTTAGTTGTTGATCGAGAGTTTGTGTCTTGTGTGTCTCAACTTGTAAGATTCATTCCTAATCTATAGAGGAATATATCACATTTTCCCCCCATCATTTTAGCCAACAATGAGCATAGTTAGAGTTAACTGTGTAGTATGTGATTGAAGTCTATCTTGCATCTGATGGTTTACATGAAAGACTTGGGACAACTGAAATACTTGGAAATATAAGCAAGTAGAAGAAGAAGGGAATATTTCCATCCCAAAGGAACTATATCCTTGACTTTCTTAAGGAAACTGAAAAGTCGACAACCTAGCCTTGTATTACTCCAATTGATCCCAATATACAACCAACTCACAAAAGATGGTGATCCCTTTAATATTCTAGAGAGATCCAAGAGATTAGTTGGGAAATACAAGAGGTTAGTTTTGAAATTAAACTATCTCACTTTAACTCGCCTGGATATTGATTTTGTAGTAAGTGGTGTTAGTCAAAAAAAATTAAAAGAAGACTCAGTGGAAGACTGATTTTGCTAGAGTGCAACTGTTTAAAATCTAAACATCAGGACAGGAGATTGAAATCCATAGTTCAATTAATTGGAAGTGTTGAATATTTTCTTTGGAATTGTAAAGTTTTAATCGCAGTAGTTTTATTAAAATAGACCTAGTCAACTAGTTAGCCCTTTTAATTAGGAGTTGAATTCTATTTGAATTTTGAATAAATAGTATTTTATAGACTTTAAGAGTTTGGTATTTTCAACAGTTCTTTTTGTTTAATTTTAGGTTTAGAAGTTGTACTTTTATTATAAATTGTATATTTAGACTGCAATGAAAATATATCAATTCAATGTTAATTTATAAGCTTTCTTTCTTGTTTTTTATTCTTAGTTTTCCATGAATGACCCCATGTTTTTTATTGTGAAAATTATCAATTATAGGCTGTGAGAATGAAAACTTAATCTTTGGGAAGCTTTGGAAGTGGATTATGAAATTAATCCGCTTCCAAATAATTCCAGCATAGCTCAAATCAAGAGTCACAAGAAAAAGAAAATCACAAATTCTAAGGCGAAGGCAACTCTGTTTGCTGCTATTTCAACAATTATTTTCACAATAATTATGTCACTCACATCATAAAAAATAATTGGGATTATATGAAGAAAGATTATGTTGGGTATGAAAGAATTAGATGAATGCAAATATTGAATTTAATAAGAGAGTTTGAGAGACAATCAAGGAATACTCTGACAGATTGCTTAGCATTGTGAAGAAGGTAAAAGTACTAGGCACTGAATTTAAGGATTCAAGAATTATTGAAATAAATCTTGTTACATTACCCGAAAGATATGAAGTGTGTATAACTACCTTAGAAAATACACAATATCTGGCCAAGATTACCTTGGCAAAGTTATTAAATTCTTTGCAGGCACATAAGCAAAGAAGACTTATGATGCAAGATGTTATCATTGAAGGAGCCTTAACAACTAGCTATAAAACTCATAGCAGGGGTAAAAATTTGAAAAATTACTCACCTTATGAGCACTGTGGAAAAAATGGGTCATCCACCATACAAATATTGGAAAAGTCCAGACGCGAAGTGTAGCAAGTGCAATCAGCTTAGCCATGAAGTAGTAATTTGCAAAAATAAATTTGAGAACCACAAAGTAGATGTACATGTGGTAAATCAAGAAGACTAAGACCATCTTTTTGTTGCAACCTGTGTCTTAAGTAAGGTTTCAAGAAAATTTTGGTTGATTGATAGTGGTTGCACTAACCACGTAACTTATGACAAGAGTTTGTTTAATGAATTAAAATCTACTAAAATATTCATAATTAGGATCGAAAATGGTGACAAGGTTCTTGTTGAAGGAAAAGGAACTGTTGTCATCAGAACAAGTTCAGGTAATAAAGTAGCTTCAGATGTTCTTTATGTACCTGATATTGATCAAAACATGTTGAGTATTTATCAGTTGGTAGAAAAAGGATACAAAGTATCTTTTGAGGATAAGTATTGCTTTATCAATGATGGTGCTGGAAAGGAAGTTTTAAACATTAAAATGAGAGGAAAACATTTTTTATTTGATCTAATGGAAGATGTTTATGTAGAACATGAAAAAGATCACAGGATGAAAAAATTAGAAGACGATCCTCGAATTGTAAAAGCACAAGCGAAATGTGAAACTTTTAGGTTTAAAGGAGCTTTCAATATTCCTAAAGGAATTAAAGCAATGGTAGAGTTACCTATGTATCAGGAAAATAAAATGGGTAAGTTTAAATTCAAGATGCAAATGAAGAAGGAAGACATGCCAAAAAGATTTAGTACTCAATGGTTGCATTCAAAACAAGAAGTGAATTTTGTTTACTACAAGCCCAAAGATGAATGTGCAGATATATCCACAAGATCACTTTCAGATATCAAGTCTGTAGATCCTAAGGTAGAAGGCCAAAATTTTGCAATTCCTAAAGCAGTGTCAAAAATTTGCTTTAGAATTGTAAAGTTTTTACTGCTGTATTTTTATTAAAATAGACCTACTCAACTAGTTAGTTTAATTACGAGTTGAATTCTATTTGAATTTGAAATAAATAGTATTTTATAGACTTTAGGAGTTTGGTACTTTCAGAATATCTTTTTGCTTAATTTTAGGTTTAGAAGTTGTAGTTTTATTATAAATTATATTTTTAGACTGCAGTGAAAATACATCAATCTTTCAATGTTAATTTATACACTTTCTTTTTTGTTTTTATTCTTTTCTTGCAATTTCTTGTCTTCTAAAACCAGTAGGAAGGATTTCATAAATGTCTTAAATTTTACTACTATAACTTTTATCCAAGATTTAGAAAATCACAACACATAGTATAAAAAAGTTCCCCTCTTTTCATCCCCAAATGTTCACATACTATACCGAAAAGGTTAATTATGGAATAGGAGTAGATTGCTAAATTGAAGATCAATACAAATTTGAAACCGTCAACCGCAAATAAATAAAGCAATTTTAGTGAATTTACAACTGATGTCTATTGTTAAAATTGACAAGGGAAAGGGTTTAGGGTATTCATTTCATGAGAAAAACAGAAGCAACTTACAGTTAGAATTAATTAACCGGAGAGAGAGAGAGAGATGGGCAAAAGTTGAGTTTTGACGCCGGAGAGCGAGTTCGATGATGGTGGGCAATATATCAACCGGGATTTAGGTTTTGTTTATGTTACTTTAGTGAATTTGCGTTCTTAAAGTTGAAAATATAAACAAAATTGAGATGTATCATTTATTACCAAAAAAGTATTGCGATGTATTAATGTAAGTACTTCATAGGTAAAAATACATGAATACAATAATTTGTTATAATGCCTTGATTTTGTCCATAATCAATTTTTCATGTTTTATTTTTTTCTCTATAAAAACATTCTACCTATAACAACAATATTATTCATTATAGTAGTACACTCTTTGTAAAATTACCTCTCTATTACAGTCATACTCAAATATTATGTAATAATATAATAGTGGTTAGTGGGTTGAAGTAGAACAAAGTTGAGTTGATATGCCTAAATGAAAATTAGGGGCAAGTTAGAGGAATTGTGTATTTATTTTGCCTAATTAAGATTGCCTAGGGCACTAAGAATCATTCTTATAATTTATTTGATGGTTTTTATGATGACAATAATATGCGATTTGTTCCTACAAGATGCATGCATAGAAAAATGTTTACATGATATATGCTAGTTTTACGGTCTATTTATTCGATATGTATATGTCATGAATTGAGTCTACACCCTAGACACGACCAGCAGTCATAACCATTGTTGATTCCAAGAGAAACCTTGATTTGGCCTGCTAATAACTAAATATTATAACTGTAACAACTCGGATTACAGAAAGGCTAGAAAGGAGTCAAATAGGCTTCTCAATAACCCAAAAATGGGCAATGGAACCCTCCACGGAGCCCTATACGGGCCGTGTAGGGTACCACGGTCCGTTTGGTTACTCATGGTAAGTCATGGTCATTCCAGTCTTTTCCCAATTGTTTTCACTCAATAGGACGTCGTTTTACCTTCTACACAAATCCCTATATAATGATTTTTAGCCCCAAAATCATCCAATTCAATTCATTCTCTCAAATTCCCAAAAAAAAGATCAAGTCATCCTCTCAAATATTTTTCTCTCTAAGGAAGAAGAAGAAGTGATCAAGTTAGGGTTTCAAGATCAAGTCTCCAAATTCACCAATTTTCTTGAGGGCATTGAACTCCAAGGTATGATAATGCTCACCTATGGAGATCTTTCCTCCACAGGGTTCATAAATTCTCCAATTTACAAGTTAGAACTCTCTAATTTAAGTTAGGATTTTCTTCCATATCATGGGTTCCTTTCAATATTGATTCAATTGATTGTTTTATGAACTATTATGCATGAATTGAGATAATTCAATGTTTTAAAGATGAATCCCCATGAACCCATGCATAACCAATGTTTTCTAATCTATGATGATATAATGTGGGTTTTGAACTATGAAAGATGAGTTTATGAAGATATGCATGTTCTTTATGAAGTTGATGAAAATTATTTAAGTTGCTTTGAGAGTAAAGCATAAATGTTGTTGTTGTTGTTGTGAAAGGATTTCTCACATACTACTCAATAAGGATTCTTAGAGTTGAAAGGTTTTCTCAACTAAACTTTGAATCAAGTTTTAGGAGCTATTCTAATGAAACCTAGCTAAGATTGACTACTTGATGTGCCTTCCACGAATGATAAGACAAGTTAAAATTTATGACTATTCTATGTGAATTATGCTTAGCATCAAGATGATATTAATATGAAAGCTCTCCTGTAGCTAAAGGCTGTGTTTCTAGTAGCAATCTCCTTATTCCATACCTATGTACCACCATGGGATAATTTTCTTAAATAGACGATGATTGTCTTAGATAGACATTATCTAGTGGATTCACGTATGCTAGAAGTAAAGATTCTTACTTTGGCAAGTAAGGACATCCCTTTTCGGTGTGGGGCAGACACCAAATTCCATGTTATAGCTCACATGATCTCTATGTCAGTTAAGGCTACTTCCTACAATAATGATGAACTAAGGTTACTTCAAGAAGTATCTCACAAGTGTTTAAAGATTATTTTTACTTGCATTGACCTAGATTGCAATTATGTTTTCTAACCTCTTATCTTATGGTTTTAACTTGGTATTTGCATGTCATGAAAGGTCCTTTTTAGCATGATTTTATAACTCTATGCATTACTATCATACTTGGTACATTTTTGTACTAAGTCATACTCTTTCCTACATTGTATCAGAAATGTAGGGTCCGACGCTTCGATTTCGCATGGCTAATGATCACCTTTAGTAGTTTCGAGAAGTGGTGAGTCCTAATGTTACGAGGAAAGAACCTTTTATTGCTTATTGTATTTACTTTTCAGATGTTGTATTTGATTATGGGTTACATCCCAATCACTTTTGATGTAATAGATGGCTTTTTAGACTATGTAGACATTCACGTCATTTTTGACAAACTCTTTATGATATAAATTGTCTTTTAAACTCTTAAAATCTATTATCTAAGTGTTTTGTATTGGGCCTTTCGGGGTCCTATGCACCATATTACGTCTAGGGTCTACTTTGGATCATGAAAAACTTGGTATTGAGAGCACAAGGTTTAGAAAGGTCCTAGTATGTCTCATAATCCACGTCGAGTAGAATTTTGTTCATGAGTGTGAAGTGCGCCACATTTATGAATAAAAAGATATAAGATGATTAGGAAACTCCACTTCTTTCATTACTCTAAGTCGTGCGATAGAGTGCAACTCTATATGTCCTTTCTCCTAATCCCTATCCAATACGTTTCAAGATATGGCCCCTCGAAGAGCATACGTTAGGAGGAATATGAATGAGAATGTGGAATAAGAAGCTCCTTCTCAAGCTTCTCAAGTTTTGGTTGATCCTTTTGTCGAGCAAATGACTAATACGGAGTTTAGGGATGTTTTTCAAGTATTGGCTCAAGGCATGATGACTCAATCCAATAGGGAGGTTGTGGTCCCTATGAACCCAAATGTGGGTACGATGGCATCTAGAGTAAGGGACTTCACTAGAATGAATCCCACGAAGTTTCATGGTTCCAAGGTTGAGGAAGATCCTCAAGAGTTAATTAATGAAGTGTATAAGGTGTTGATGATCACGGGAGTGACGCCGGTGGAAAAGGCAGAATTGGCCGCTTACTAACTTAAGGGTGTTTCTCAAGTTTGGTTCAACCAATGGAAGGAAGGGCGGGCAGATGATGCAGGTCCTCTCGATTGGGAAAATTTAAAGGTTGCTTTTCTTGATAGGTTATTACCCCTTAAGATGAGGGAGGCAGAAGTATTTGAATTCATCAACCTTCGTCAAGGAAACATAAGTGTGAAGGAATATGCTTTGAAGTTCACACAATTTTCTAAGTATGCTCTTACTATGGTTACCGACCCTAGGGCAAGGATTAGAAAGTTTGTGTTGGAAGTGTCTGAGATGGTATTCAAAGATTGTCGTACCTCCATGCTTATCAATGATATGGACATTTATCGTCTAATAGTACATGCTCAAGAAATAAAAGAATAGAAACTTAAGGGAAGATCTAGAGAGATAAAGAAGGCAAGGACCGGTGATGGTGTCTTTTCACATTAAAGGTCCGATGGACGTAGTCGTTCTAGGTTCCGTGAAAGGTTTTCCGGTCAAGGCTCCTCAAATGCTTCTTCTATATTCAACAAAGATAGGGTGTCTAACCCTAAGCCTCAAGGAGAAAATAGTAGTGTATTTTCATTATCTACGTATGCTAAGTGTAGAAGGAAGCATGAGGGTAAATGCTTAGCCGGTATGGATGGTTGCTATGGTTGTGGTAAGAGTGTCCATAAGATAAGGGATTGTACAACACTTACACTTAAGGGAAGAGAAGGTATCAAGCTATGCCTAGTGGTTCGGGTTTTAGTGCTCCAAAGCAAAATAGATTTTATGCACCCCGACTCTCCAAGAGCAAGAGGGTTCTCCCGATGTGGCTATTGGTATGTTGAAAGTCTTTCATCTAGATGTTTATGCTTTGCTTGATCCCGATGCTACCTTGTCTTTTGTGACACCATATGAGGCTATAAGTTTTGATATTCTTCTGGATCTGTTGTTACACCCGTTTTCTGTCTCTACTCTTATCGGTGCATTTATTGTGGCTAAGAGAGTCTATAGAAATAGTCTTGTTTCCTTATCCCATAGAGTCACTCATGTTGATCTTGTATAGCTTGATATGCTAGATTTTGATGTTATTCTTGGTATGGATTGGTTGTGTTCTTGTTATGCTTCTATTGATTGTAGAACCTGAGTGGTCAAGTTTCTGTTTTCAAATGAGTCTATCCTAGAGTGGGAAGGAGGAAATTATATGTCGAAAGGTCGGTTTGTTTCTCGTCTTAAAGCTAGAAAGATGATTCCTAAGGGTTTAATATACCATTTAGTTCGGGTAAGGGATATGGATTCTGAAATCCCTACTCTTGAGTCGATCCCCATTGTAAATTAGTTTACGTAAGTGTTTCTTGATAATCTACCCAAAATTCCTCCCGAGAGGGAAAAAAAACTTTGGTATTGACCTTCTCCCAGAAACACAACCTATCGTTATTCCTCCTTACCGAATGGCTCTGATAGAACTTAAGGAATTGAAAGATTTGTTTGATAAGAGCTTCATCTGACCGAGCATCTTTCCATTGGGTGCTCCAGTTTTTTTTGTTCGAAAGAAAGATGGCTCGCTTCGTATGTGTAACGATTACTGTCAATTGAACAAGGTTACTATTAAGAATAAGTATCCTCTCCCAAGGATAGATGATTTGTTTTACCAACTACAAGGAGCAAGTTACTTCTCTAAGATTAACCTCTTATCAGATTATCACCAATTGAGGGTGAATGAGGATGATATTCCCAAAAAAAAAATCGAACTCGATATGGTCATTATGAGTTTTTGATGATGTCCTTTTGCTTGACTAATGCTCTAGCCGCTTTTATGGATTTGATGAATAGGGTGTTTAGGCAATACCTTGACATGTATGTGATTGTGTTCATTGATGATATATTGATCTATTCAAGGAGTGAGGACGAGCATACTGATCATTTGAGAATTGTATTGCAAGTCCTCAAGAGCCAATAACTCTTCGCAAAGTTTAGTAAAGGTAAGTTTTTATTAAAGTTTATGGCTTTTGTTGGTCACATTTTTTCTGGAAAGGATATTGAGGTAGATCCTAAGAAGACGAATGTGGTAAATAGTTGGCCTAGACCTCTATCCCCTCCGAATATTAGATGTTTCTTGGGTTTATCCAGTTACTATAGAAGTTTTGTGGAAGGGTTTTCATCGATTGCCTCTCCATTGATGACATTGACCCAAAAGAAAGCCAAATTTTTATGGTCAGAATCTTGTTAAAAGAGTTTTCAGGAATTGAAAGATAGACTTACTTCCGTTGCGGTGTTGACTTTATCAAAAGGAACCGATGGGTTTATTGTTTATTGTGATGCTTCAATAATTGGGTTAGGAGGTGTCCTTATGCAAAATGGAAAGGTAATTGAATATGACTGAAGGAAACTTAAGGTGCACGGAAAGAACTATCTTGCCAATGATTTAGAACTTGCAACGGTTGTGTTTGCTTTGGAAATTTGCAGGCATTACTTATATGGTGTTCATGTTGATCTCCTTACCGACAATAAAAGTTTTCAATATGTGTATAAACAGAAGGATCTAAATCTTTTCCAAAGAAGGTGGCTTGAGTTACTAAAGTATTATGATATGAGTGTTCTCTATCACCCCGGTAAAGCAAATATGGTGGTGAATGCTCTTAGTCGATTGTCAATGGGTAGTGTTGCTCATGTAGAGGATAGAAAGAAGGAATTAGTTCGAGATGTTCATAGATTGGCCCGAATGGGTGTTCGATTGTTAGACTCCACCAAAGGTGGTGTTGTGGTTCAAAATGGTTCATAATCGTCTTTTGTAGTGGATGTGAAAGCCAAGCAAGTTCTTGATCCAACTTTGGTTGAATTGAAGGAAGCGGTGCTTAAAAAGTCCAAGGGGGAGATGGTGTGCTACGTTATCAAGGTCGTTTATGTGTTCCCAATGTAGATGATTTGAGAGAACTGATCATATCATAAACCCATAGTTCTCGATATTCCAATCACCTGGGAGCCACAAAGATGTATCGTGACTTACGAGAGGTCTATTGGTAGAATGGGATGAAGAATGATATCACAGAATTTGTGGCTAAGTGTCCAAGTTGCCAACAAGTGAAAGTTGAGCATCAAAAGCCGGGAGGTTTGTCCCGAGACATCAATATTCCTACTTGGAAGTGTACAAATGTGAATATCGACTTTGTTGTTGGTTTACCCCGCACCCGATGGCAACATGACTCAATATGGGTTATAGTAGATTGTGTGATGAAATTGGCTCATTTCATTCTTGTCAAGGTTTCTTATACGACGGAGGACTATGCTAAGTTGTACTTGAGGGAAATGGTTAGGTTGCATGGAGTACCCCTGTCCATTATCTCCGATCGTGGTACCCAATTCACTTCTTAGTTTTGGAAATCCTTCCAAAAGGGTCTTGGTACTCGTGTTAAACTTAGCACAACCTTTCATCCTCAAACTGATGGGAAAGCAGAGCATATTATCCAAATTTTGGAAGGTGTGATCAGAGTGTGTGTAATTGACTTCAAGGGTAATTGGGATGATCACTTGCCTTTGATTGAATTTACGTATAATAATAGCTATCACTCAAGTATTTGTATGGCTCCATTTGAGGCTCTATATGGTAGGAGGTGTAAATATCCTATAGGTTGGTTTGAAGTGGGTTATTTTGTGTTGATAGGTCCCAAGTTGGTACATTTGGCTATGGAGAAAGTTTGACTTATTCGAGAAAGGTTGAAAATGGCTCAAAGTCAACAAAAGTCCTATGACAATGTTACAAGAAGAGATTTTGAGTTCAATGTTAATGATTAGATCTACTTGAAAATTTCACCCATGAAGGGTGTAATGAGATTTGGAAAGAAAGAAAAGCTTATTCCCCGTTATGTGGGCTCATATCAGATATTGAGGCATGTTGGTAAGGTTGCTTATAAACATGAATTGCCTAATTATTTGGCATCGGTGCACCTAGTTATCTATGTCTCTTTGCTGAAGAAATGTGTTGGTGATCCGACATATATAGTACCATTGGAGAGTCTTGGCATAAAGGATATCCTTTCTTAGGAAGAAGTTCCGGTTGAGATCTTGGACCAACAAGTTTGGAAGTTGAGAAATAAAGAATTTTCTTCAGTGAAGGTTCTTTGGAGGAATTTGTTAGTTGAGAGTGCTACTTGGGAGGCTGAGGCCGATATGACATCCCATTATCCTCATCTATTTTCTTCTGTTCCTACTCTAGCTTGAGGTATTTATTTCCTCAAGGTTCACTCTTTTGGTTTCACGTGTCTTAGATATTCCCATGATTCCTCATTGATGCATGTTCATGAAAAACTTGATTTTATAGAAAAATGAGTTAGTTTGTTTGATTTCTTCATGTTTATGTGCATTTGAGTATAAGTTGCATATATACCTTATGAAATGATGTTTTGAACATGCTTTGGCTTGGAGTTGAAGTTTCCTCCTCAAATATGTGCATTTATATGATTGCATTCATGTTGAGCTTCTAGGTCTAGTTCCTACCTTCCTTATGTTGTTTTGAATCTCATTCGAGGACAAATGTTCTCAAGGGGGAGATATTGTAAAACCTTGGATTAGATAAAGGCTAGAAAGGAGTCAAACGGGCCTATGAAGAACCCAAAATTGAACCATGGAACCCTCCACAGTGCCCTAAATAGGTCGTGTAGGGGACCACAATCCATTTGGTTGCTAGTGGTAAGTTCCCAGATGCTACCCCAGGTAGGTGTCTGTAACACCTCAGTCTTAGAAAGACCTACTTTAAGAAAGAACTAAATTGGAAAGAGCTAATTTGAGATTTGGCAAGTTATCCTTAAGTTTTGAGTTTTGGGTCAACTTCAAACGGTCATAACTTTCAGTACAAGATGAGTTAGGTAGCCCATAAGATATCAAATAAAATCTCTTTGAATCCTCTTTCCAACGCCACCGAGTTTGCTAAGTTTTGAATTCGCATGAGGGAGATATGCCCGTTTGAAGTCAACCTATCCATTTAAGAAAATTTACCTGAATTAATGAGGGGTATTTTGGTTTTTTTCTTACCCTATCAGCTTAAATCATTTTAGTAATATTTTAGGGGTCAAAACTGATTTGGGTCAGTTTTTACAATCCTAAATACGCTTAGGGTTTTGAGAAGAGTTCAAGGAGAGGAAAAGAGTAGAAAAGGAAGAGCGGTCAAGGTTTTTGCGAATCGAGGATTTGTTTCGCCAAATTAAGGTATATGAGTTCTCATAGTGTTGGGTTCGTTCTCCCACATGCCAATAATGTGATTTTATCCGTAATTTCATTCTTGAGGTTGAAGAGTTTCTTGAAGTTTCGTTCTTAAATTGTTAATGATGAGTTTGATAAGTTCTTGAGATGAATGTTAGGAGTTTGAGGGTTGTTTTTAGTATATTTTCGTGTACTTATGTTGGGTATTCGAATCTAAGTGAGTTGGGAAGAAATCATTCGATTCTAGGCGAATTAGGGCAAAAAATCGAAGAAGAAAATTCATCAGAATGTTCGGGGGAGGGGTTGGAGCGGCACGCCCCAGATGTGCTAGGGGGGCTGGGGAGGTGTGCCAACAGTGCGCCAAAAAGAGCTCTCTAAAGTTTAGGGGATGGCGCCCTGCGCCAACAGTGCGCCAGGGTCGCCTGCCCCCACCCTTTTTCCGTCATTTGCTCCATCTAAGTCCTTTTAAAGTGTACCTTTACTCCCTTTTGATTCAAACTACTCTAAACTACATCTAAACATCTAGAGACCCTTCATAACATGAATCCTAACCCTTGAATTCATAATTCAAATTCAAGGTAGAGTTAAGAATAAAATCTTGAGAGTTCTTTCGAGTCATTTTGAGAAGTCTTTTACAATCCTTTAAAACTTGTTTTAAGACTTGAGTACTTGAGTTTGAGGATGAGGAGAGTTGAGTTTCATTTTTTTAAATGAATATATTGGAACTAAGTATTCCCAAGAGTAGATGTGTTTACATTTAAAATGAGAGGAAACTTCGATTTCCAAATGAGTTCATGAGGAGTTTTTGAGTATAATATATTTTAAGAGAACCTTTTGAGTAATAATCTCAAAGCTTGAGGATGAGGAAATTACATATTAGCTGAGTATATATTTGGGAGTAGTATTGAGCACCGATATGGGGACGAGTTCATACAACTCAAAGTCATCATAAACCATGTAGCCAACGTGGGTAGAAATGGTCATACCTTTTAGATGATTCCTTATTGATTTTTAAGCATAGCTTAGTAGATCCACTTAGTTGAGGAGGTTTATACCCCGACAAGGTATCGGACAATTCTGCCAGCATGGGTGAGATGTAGATTTAACAAGATTGTTGATGATAACATGGTAGATTGGTAGATACTCGAGCCCAGTACTACTATTCCTATTATTAGTACTCTTTGACAATTTTGATGAAGCCACTTCAAGAATTGAACTAGTTTCTTCCTCATAAGGATCCATCGAATCCATAGGTGTTATAACACATGAGTCATTAAATGGTAGAGACTCGACCCCATTACTTCTAGTACTATTATTACTCTTTGACAAAGTTGATGATGACCCTTCAAGAATTGAACTAGTTTTTTTCCCATAAGCATCCATCTAGTTTCTAGGCCTTCAATCACTTTATGAATGACTCATGTGTTATAGTTCCTATGAATTCGATGGATCCTTATGGGGAAAAAACTAATTCAATTCTTGAAGTGTCATCATCAACATTGTCAAATGGTAATAATAGTACTAGAAGTAACGGGGTCGAGTCTCTACCATTTAATGACTCATGTGTTATAACACCTATGGATTCGACGGATCCTTATGAGGAAGAAACTAGTTCAATTCTTGAAGTGGCATCATCAAAATTGTCAAAGAGTACTAATAATAGTAATAATAGTAACGGGCTCGAGTATCTACTGATCTACATGTCATCATCAACATTCTTGTTAAATCTTTGAGAGTTCTAGGGTTTCCACAATGTGGCAATCGACATAGCAAAAGCAGAAAAAGAGGATTTTTTTTTTTGGCTTTTAAAGAGGAAGAGAGATTCATTTTTTAAAAAAATAAAAAAATCAAGGGGGGAAGTATTGAAGTGTGAAAAAAAATAGTGTGACCTTTTCTCTTTATATAGTTGTTGGAGTTTGATAGTTGGATTGTGAATAATTAATGTAATTTTCCTAATTTTTTATTGGTGTGGAGACCAATAAATGTCATGATAGAGCTTGTTGCTTGGAATTTATGATTTAAGGAAGGTTTGTTGTAAAATAAATATATATGTAATATGATATCACATGTTAAATATTAATTTTATTTAATTGATGTTTGACTAAACAAAATATATAAAAAAGAGAGATATATTTTTACCGTTTGCATAAGTTTTACTACATTTATAAAATATGCTACATTTATAATTGAAATTAAATTGTTAATTGACTTAAAATGAACCCTCTTTCAAATCATAATAAAAGTTCGAATTTTTCTTGGACTCCAAATTAATTAAAGCCTCTCAATCTACATTATTGTTGGGTTGTGTGAGAAATAGAATTGTAAAGTTTTTACTACAGTAATTTTATTAAAATAGACCTAGTCAACTAGTTAGCCCTTTTAATTAGGAGTTGAATTCTATTTGAATTTTGAATAAATAGTCTTTTATAGACTTTAAGAGTTTGGTATTTTCAAAAGATCTTTTTGTTTAATTTTAGGTTTAGAAGTTGTACTTTAATTATAAATTGTATTCTTAGACTGCAGTGAAAATATATCAATCTTTCAATGTTAATTCATAAGCTTTCTTTCTTGTTTTTTGTTCTTAGCTTTTCACGAATGACTCCATCTGTTTTTAATGGTGAAAAATATCAATTATGGATTGTGTGAATGGAAACTTACTTGGAGGCTCTTAATCTTTGGAAAGTTGTGGAAGTGGAGTATGAAATTAATCCGTTGCCAAAACATTCCACCATAGCTAAAATCAAAGAGTCACAAGAAATTTTTTTATGATTATTATCAATAAAAAGCCTCTAGACCACTGTCTAGTGGTATAAATTTGCTTTTAAAAAATCACAAGAAAAATAAAATCACGAAGTCTAAGGCAAAGGCAACTCTGTTTGTTGTTGTTTGAACAATTATTTTCAAAAGAATTATGTCACTCACATTACCAAAAAAAATTGGGATTATATGAAGAAAGAATATGCTAGAGATGAAAGAATTCGATGAATGCAAATATTGAATTTAATAATAGAGTTTGAGAGACAATCAAAGAATACTCAGATAGGTTGCTTGGCATTGTGAACAAGATAAAATTAGTAGGTACTGAATTTAAAGATTCAAGAATTGTTGAAATAAATCGTGTTCCAGTGCCCGAAAGATATGAAGCATGTATAACTAGCTTAGAAAATACACAAGATCTAACCAAGATAACCTTGACATAGTTGTTAAATTCTTTGCAGGCACATGAGCAAAGAAGATTTATGAGGCAGGCTGTTATCATTGGAGTAGCCTTCACAGCTAGCTATAAAACTCATAGCAGGGGTAAAAATTTGAAAAATCACCCACCCTATGAGCACTATGGAAAAATGGGTCATCAGAGTCGGAGGAAGGAGGAGGAGGAGGAGAAATGGTGACAAGATTCGTGTTGAAGGAAAAGGAATTGTTGTCAACAAGACAGGTTCAGGTAATAAGGCAGTTTCAAATGTTCTTTATATACCTGATATTGATCAAAACATGTTGAGGATTTATTAGTTGGTAGAAAAAAGATACTTAGTATTGATTTATCAATGATGGTGCTGGAAAGGAAGTTTTAAATATTAAGATGAGAGGTAAACCTTTTTATTTGATCTAATGGAAGATGTTTCTGTAGAACATGAAAAAGATCACAGGCAGAAAAAATTAGAAGATGATCCTAGAATTGTAAAAGCACAAGCGAAATATGAACCTGTTAGGTTTAAAGGAGCTTTTAATATTCCTAAAGGAATTAAAGCAATGGAAGAGTTACCTATGTTTTAAGAAAATAAAATGGATAAGTTTAAATTCAAGATGCAAATGAAGCAGGAAGACATGCTAAAAAGATTTAGTACTCAATGGTTGCATTCAAAATGAGAAGTGAATTTAGTTCACTACAAGCCCAAAGATGAATATGTAGATTTATTCACAAGATCACTTTCAGATATCAAGTGTTGAGACTCCAAGATAGAAGACCAAAATTTTGCAATCTCTAAAGTAGTGTTGAAAATTTTCTTCAGAATCGTAAAGTTTTTACTGCAGTATTTTTATTCAAATAGACCAACTCAACTAGTTAGCCTTTTTAATTCTATTTGAATTTTAAATAAATAGTATTTTATAGACTTCTGGAGTTTGGTACTTTAAGAATATCTTTTTGCTTAATTTTAGGTTAAGAAGTTGTAGTTTTATTATAAATTATATTCTTAGACGGTAGTGAAAATATATCAATCTTCCAATGTTAATTCATAAACTTTCTTTCTTGTTTTTATTCTTTTCCTACAATTTCTTATCTTCTAAAACCAGTAGGAAGGATTTCGTAAATATCTTAAAATTTTAATACTATAACTTTTATCCAAGATTTAGAAAATCACAACACATAGGATAAAAAAATTCCCCTCTTTTTATCCCCAAATGTTCACATACTAATACCAAAAAGGTAAATTATGGAATAGGAGTAGATCGCTAAATTGAAGAGCAGTACAAATTTTAAACCATCAATCGCAAAAAATAATGAAGCAATTTTAGTGAATTTACAACAAGTTTATTGTTAAAATTCACAAGGGAAAGGGTTTAGGCTATTCATTTCATGAGAAAACATAAGCAACTTACAATTAGAATTAATTAACTGGAGAGATGGGCAAAAGTTGAGTTTTGACGCCGGAGAGCGAGTTCGATGATGGTGGGCAAAATTTGAATTTTGACGCCGGAGAGCGAGTTCGATGATGGTTGGCAAAAGTTGAGTTTTGACGCCGGAGAGCGAGTTCGATGATGGTGGGCAAAATATCAACTGGGATTTAGGTTTCGTTTATGTTACTTTAGTCAATTTGTGGTCTTAAAGTTGAAAATATAAACAAAAATTGAGATGTATCATGTATTACCAAAAAAGTATTGTGATGTGTTAATATAAGTAAGCCATAGGTAAAATTGCATGAATACAATCATTTGTTATAGTGCCATGATTTTGTCCATAATCAATTTTTCATGTTTTATTTTATTCTCTATAACAACATTCTACCTATAACAACAATATTATTCATTATAGTAGTACACTTTTTGTAAAATTACCTCTCTATTACAGTCATACTCAAATATTATGTAACAATATAATAGGGGTTAGTGGGTTGAAGTAGAACAAAGCTGAGATGATATGCCTAAATGAAAATTAGGGCATGTTAGAGGAATTGTGTATTTATTTGGCCTAATTAAGATTATCTAGGGCACTAAGAATCATTCTTATAATTTATTTGATGGTTTTTATGATGACAATAATATGTGATTTGTTCCTTATAGATGCATGTATAGAAAAATTCTTACATGATATGCTAGGTGTATGGTTTATTTATTCGGTATGTATATGTCATGATCTGAGTCTATACCCTAGACGTGATCTACATTCATAACCATCATTTGTTCCAAGAGAATCCTTGATTTGGCCTGCTAATAACTGAATAATATGACACTATGAGGAAGTTTTTAAAAGATGAGCAGGGAATAAATTTAGAAACCAAACTCAACAACTCTATTTAAAAATCTGAAATTTGTATAATATGCATATGTTTGTAAAATAGTGGTGAAAGGTATGACTTAATTGACTCTTCTATGAAGATTCTAACATACTGGAGATAGGTAATCAAGACAAGACCTAGTAGGCTACCCGAATACCCTGCTAATAACATATACTAACTACTCAAAGTCAAGATAAACTGGAGACCTCCAAAAGTAAAGAGGTCTCACCGAAGCTATATAAAGGTTATCCTAATGATATGGTTGTTATCGATCTTGAATATCTAAATCTGCATCATTAAAAAATGCAACATCAAATGACATCAGTACATGAAATGTATGGTATGTAAAACATTTGAATGAAACAACTAGCTAAAATTGAAGATACTCAGCTGAATGAGTAACTCTGAGGTTAGACTGAAACAAAATCATCTGAGTTGTAAAATTTGCATGTGTGCTTTATCAATAAAAATTTTAAACTGGTTATATGCCACAACAACAATTACTAAAAATAATATAGATTTACTTTTCTTGGGGAGCTTCTTATGATCGACATAAACCATGTGAGCTCATGATGTATAACTTACAATCTTAGTTGGGAGTTATGTCTTATATTGTGCCGGGATATAGAACTTGTTTGTTTGATGGGGATCCACTATCGAGCCTCTTGGACTAAAGGAGATGACCATCTAGCAATGTGCTAAAAAATCCTATGGTGGTACGTAATTATGAGACTTGAATTTTCTAAACTCGCATCCTCTTGCTACTATATAATCCTCCAAAAGTTATTTGTATATACTAATACGCTCATAAATAGATAAACTATTTGTCTTTCTAAATCACATAAAATATTTTACTCTATATAGTTCTTTAGAACTGAACAGAACTTGCTATAAAATATTGGGATAAGGCACAAGTACCCCCTAGACTATGACTGAAATCTCATAAACATATCTTACCTAAACTAAGGTCATTATTATGC
>JAJOOO010023007.1:0-26750 GCA_029582685.1 Solanum piurae | reverse complement strand
CAGAGATTTGCAAGAAAATTACAAGTTGCTAAATCAGTTGAGAAGTATTATTTAAAGCTGAAATAAAATTTATTCATTGAATTGACTGTCTGAAACTTAAAGAAAAATCTTTAAATCACCTTCGAAACTAGCTTCGAACCAGAGAGAAATTAAATTCCAAAAATTGCAAGCGCATACATAAATTTTCGTGGGTCTTTTGGGTATTGAATATAGGATCAAGAATTTTCCTTGTATTGAAAGTTTAATCGAAGAAAATTAGTTGAGTGTCACTGTATTAAGATTAAATTTGTTTTGATTTGAAAATTTTTGGGTCCGATTGTGGAGAAAAGGGATGAAATTATTATCTACGATTTGTGGTGTATTGATAAATATAATAATGACGGTGATTTTAAAATGGTGAGAGGTGGTGTAATTTGATGGCTGCCATTGATGCTCTACTAAGTTGCTATGGAGAAGAAATCAAATTAGAAGTAGAAACAAATAAGAAAAAAATATTTAAAAAAATTAAAATGCATATATTTATGAAAAAATATTAAAAGTAAAATTTTAATATTTATTTTTTTATCTTCACTCTCTCAAGGAGAGTGTACTACACTCACTTTGCCATGTAGGCATTTAGGGTGGTAATAATTCTAATTTTAAATAGTTTAGGAGAGCGATAGAACTCCCGTGAAGAATAGATGTGTAGTTGAGAATCCGATCATAACTTGAGGGAGCATTTGACCATTTTCTCCTATAAATAACATAAATCAATTCACACTTGAGTTGGATCCAAGAATATTGATGGCATCTCAAATGTGATAATTTAATATATTTTCTTAAGTTGGACTTTACTTGGTTGCTTGAAATTTTTGTAACTTATGAATAAAGAATTTGGTTTAGTATTATTTTATAAGTTATATTGCTATTTTAAAATGTTGTATTAAAATTATATACCACATGAAATAAAGTTTTTTTTACCTTTTTGTTTTTCAACATAATTTTTTGAGTTTAATTATTGAAATATCTACTTGAGAATCTAAATTATATTGAGAAAATGGCCAAATGACCCCTCAACCTATTAGTCAATTCTCAACTACACACCTAAACTTCACGGGGGTCCTATTACCCCCTGAACCTTTTATTTTTGATATTTTGTAACCCTTAAACGCTCATTTTTTGTTATTACCTAGATATACCCAAATGTTTGTACACACGCGCTAGGCGGGTCCATTTTCTTCAATTTTGTTTTCCTATTTATATTTATTTTAGATTAAGTGGATCCACTTTTTTAACTTTTTCCTTTTAATTAGGTTAAATTCTCAATTCCAAACATAACCACCATGTCTACTCTTCAATTGAGTATCAACCCTATTCTTCTTTACCAAAAAAAAAAAAAAACCCTACTCCTCATAGTGACCCAAGAATTGGTCTTTTCACGATTACTTGCTTCGCCATTCAAATAATTTTAATAATTTTATGTATCCTGTGATGTAATTTTCTAAAAAATAAATAAAAGTGATCTTTGAATGAACAATTGGGTTTTAAAATTTTGCATTTTCTAAATCTTCAGGGTAAGATATAATGGTGAATGAGAGAAATATTTTCATGATTCTCCTTGTTGGAGAAAGGTGAAAAGAATGGATGTACATACGTTGTGGTTCTATATTTATGAATTGAAGAAAAAAATAACTTATTTTTGGACATTGGCACATGGAGAAGAAATTTCAAACTCCATAGCTAGAAGATTAGAAATCCTAGAGGTTCAAGGTTTGAAATGGAAGTTACGATGAAGCTTTGAAATGGAAGACGATTGTTCCCAAGATTCAAGCATTTAAAATGGTAGAATAAAGGAAGAAGATGGAAGATTTGTGGGAGAAAAAGGGCCTAAAAAATCAAGTTGCAATTGAAAGACTTAATTTTAGGCTGATTTGGACTTACACGTGGTTTTCAAAATGTAGATAATGTGTTTTAGATGCATCCTTACGCGCCTAAAAGAGGTGTATTCACCTTCTTAGAAAGTCAGCGTTTAAGGGTTACAAAATAACGAAAATAAAAGGTTTAGGGGGTAATAAAACCCCGTAAAATAGATTAGGGGGGCATTTCACCATTTTCTCAATTATATTTAATATTTTTGCTTGTTATTCTTCCATTGTTCCATTTCCTTATTGTTAAATATGATTTTAATCACATGATCTTATACAAATAATATATCTACTGAGAATCGAAAAAAAAGAAAAGCATTCTCATTGTTGATGACATCTTCAAATAAGGCATAATGTCGTGGGGACTCCAAAAATCAATTTAAAATAATTTTAAGAAAAGTTTTAATCGTCACCCGATTTTAAGAAAATTTGGAAACTTATAAATTAACAAATATTAGTCTAGAAAATCAATATATTTTAAGTAAGGGTTCAAGTGATTTCAAATGGAAGTTATTAGCACTCTTCAGAATCCATAATTATGGGTGGTAATTGAATTTAGTTTTTCAATTGAGGAGATAAAGATATTGCACTATTATAATAAACATAAAATATATATAAAGAATAAAGTAAAATAATAATATGATAAACGACTTAATGTTTATCGTCAATAATAAGAGATAAACTGATAATAATGAATTTAAAAGAATATATTTGGATATCTTCCTCGGGAAGCAACTCTTTGCACTTAATGGAGGTCAGAATTTTAGTCATGCAGATTCAGTCTATTAAGTATGTTTGACTTTTAGGTCAGAATCTTAATCATTCAGATTCAACCATTAAGTCTATTTGTTTCTTTTTTTTTTTCTTTTTTTTAAAAACCTATTAATGGGTCTTAATGAGTCTGAATGAATCAGATCTATAATAGAGTATTAATATCATCCAGACTCTATTAATATAATAAGCGTTCTTTCATAAAAAAAAAAAATCTTCTTCCTTGCTTCTCATCTAGGCAAGTTTCAAGTTTCTTGATCTCCGTTTCCAACCAAATAACATTTTTTTTCTTTTGAATAAGTAAGTTTTCATAATCTTTTACAAATATTTATCTAAGATTTTCAATATATACAATATTCTTCGGTAAAATAATATTTATGAAGAACTCTTCTTGTCACAGTTTGTTGTTGTAAAAAACATTTTGGAAGAATTTATCATTGTTTTTTGAGGAAAAATTGTTTGAGAAATAAATAAATCTTTTTTTTTTTCTGGAGTGGGTTATAATCTTATTCTTGAAATAATTTTTTGGAAGAAGTTATATTGGGTTTGAATTATAACTTTTATTGATATAGTGTTTAATTCCTATTTTATATTTTTTAAAATAAGATAAATTATGCACATTCAGATATTGAAAACAAACAATCTTAATGATTCAGTGTTCAGACCTAGAAAGTACATCTTAATATTCGACGTACATTCAGATTCTGACATCTTAATCTTAATGCACATCTTAATATTCAGATGTGTATTCAAATCTAGATGTCTTAATCTTAATGAAAACAAATGAGGCTAGTAAAAGTGTTAGTAATAAACTAATATGAATCAAAATAAATAACAGAAATAATAACTCAAAAATAAAATTCGTCTTATTAACATGGGAGAGGGAGACCTTGAAAATCAACGAAAATTTCTTCATCTACCAATTTTTAATGAATAAGTATATAAACTTAAACTTAAACTAAAATTTCCCTCTTAAAAAATGGGAAGGCCTCAAACACCGACTGAGAGATTTAATCATTAGCTGATGAAAAAAATCTTTTCATCGATTTTCGAGGTCTCCCCAATATTAAAAGAAATAAATTTTTGTTTAAGCTCACATATTTATATTTTGCAAATTAAAATTGACAACGAAGAAATTTTCGTCAATTTTTAAGACTTTCCATGTTCATAATATAGATTTTAGTATTTTAGTTATTATTTCTTTCATTTATTTTGATTCATGTTAATTAACATACATTATATTTTCTTTATAGTAATTTCAAATCTTGTGATTGTTATGGTTTAATTTATATATTTTGTATATAAGATGTTGTGATGATTTGTAGTTCATGTGTGTAGTTGTAATGTACTATTAATGACATGAGAATGTCAAATTTGAAAAATTTAAGTCTTGAAATTAAGCCTTATAATTATTGTTATCAAACTACAAATTCATGAATAAAAATACAGAACGGTTGGGAATCAAGTGGGAACCAAAACTATTAGCAATCATTTTTTTATATAGTAAAAAAATGTAGCAAAATAAGTTTCATTAACAAAGTTGAAAACGTTAAAGATTTTTTAGCGTTAGTGTGCATGACCTTGCTTCATTTGGCTCACTAATGAGTAGTAACAAACTTATAATAGTTGGGGATTTTTTTTGTTATGTCCAAAAGTGTTGTATAAAGAATATTTAATTTTTCTTTCTTTTCTTGTAGTGTTTTCGAACTTCTTCTTAACAAGCGCATCATTATATTTTCTTCTATTTTTATTGGCAATTCAATAATTTCATGTGGCTCAATACATGATCATGTGATCTTTGGCCACATCTTCATGTTTGTAGTAGGTTGAATAAATTTATTGTAGGCTTTCAAGTATGTCTACTTTTTGTAGCATTGATCAACGAATGACTCAACATACAAGTTCTTGTAATTCATTTTGAATATATACAATAAAGTAATTAGTTTACATTTTATAACACACATAGAAATGTTTTATTTACATAAAAATAAGCCAAAAGTCATAGGAAATATACACTAACTATACATTATAACTTTCTAAAAGTCATAGAAAGTATACATTGACTATACAATATATTGTATCTATACATGAGCTATACATTAACTATACACTCAAAAAACTGAATATAGCTTAACTAAACATGAAGTATACATCAATTATACATAAAATATACATTGACTATTCAATCTTGATCAACTCGAAATCACCTCTAAACAATCCTAAATTTTAGATATGAAACCCTGTCAATATTTTGAATCTTTTGATATATAATTTGCTTGAAACGATTTATGTTTGCGGTAAATCAATTTTTCATTTAAAAAAAAAAGGAGAGTAGACTTCAAATCCTCAGCAGAATCATATAACCTAACAACTTCCTCTATGAAATTACCAATATGATCATTGACAACTTTTAATTTTGTCCTTTTACAACTTGTTTTACTAGCATACAATTCATAGTCCTTTTTGATGGAGCTTTTGATGTAAGTTCATTCATAATTTTGTCTTGTAAGTATTACTAATTCAATGGGTTACATAATTTGTTTCTTGTCTTTTTTCAACACTTGTGGAAAAGTTACATAACTTATTCGTACTCACATGTGGATATGTTTTTAACCTCTATTTGGTGTGACTTGTATTTCTCAAATTCTTTGCACACATATTCAGTCTCATGTAAAAATTGAAAACTGATGAGAAACACAACAAAGATTCGTAAATCGAAATGTTGTTGCAATACACAGGTTGGGGGACAATTTCTAAAATAAACTAAAAGTCTATTTTGAACAAATTAATTTGTGTATACAATTAATAAGTGTGATAAGAAAAGAATCTAAAATAGAATAGACTGAATACAATAATCTAATTGTCTATCAATAAAGCCTCTACTATTACTGATTATAGTAAGTCAGGACATGATCCTTGCTCCCTTTAATCAATACATGTGAATATGAATAATATACTAGAACTACAAACTAACTTGAGTGCTCAAAATAAGAGAACTCATCACCTGTTGTCTAAAAGTTGCGATCCAACTGACTAGGATCCTGATAGTAAGAACTTGAATCTACATCACATGGAAAATGTAGGCACAAGAGGTATGTGAATGAGTATTTTGAATGTACTGAGTATGAGATATATGCATGATAATTTGTAAAGCTGTACATAATGAATTTGAGACGCTAAACTGAATATGAAATTGAAATACATGAACTAATGCAATGACCAAGTAGTAAAACATGCAACTGGTAGATATTGAAACTGAAATAACTGAATGTAAGGTCAAAGCAATATTCTGAAAATCATAAGATAAGCTTAAATCATAGAATTTGAGAAAGTCACAAAAACCTTTGAAGAAAATATAGTTCTTTTGTGGGATATTTACCGTTAACCGATAATAAGACCATGTGAGCTGTAACATGCAATTCAGTGTAACCCTCACACCAAATAGAGAGAAGACTACTTTCCAAGGTAGAACTTCGTATCATTCATTATTGCTAAAGTGGATCCACTAACTAGGTCATTTAAGATAATCATACGGGGGTACGTAGTTTGGGACAAAGATATTTCTTCTAGAGACCCAGCCTCTACTAATGGGAGAGCCTCCATCTCAAAGTCGTCTCGGTGCAGTAAATCCCAACAGAAAAGACTTAATCATAATCATAATCATATCAAAAAACTTGTAAAGAATACAATTAAGACTATCAATACAATTATAAGTTCATATTAGAGTAGCTCCGTTCAAAACTATGATTTCATAATTACTTGTTCATAATACACTTCCTTTTTAAGCATCTAAATCATAATTCCTTTAAAAAGTGAGAAAACCTTTTAACAAATCATTAAAATTTCATGGCGGAATGACCTAGAAGACCTTTATACTTGGTTCCGTTTGTCACCTGGACCCTTCTACTCACGACTTTGCCAACTGAACACTTAAAGTTATTAAAACACACTATTTTAAACCTCTTTGACCGTTGACTAAGCTTGTGTGCTATTTTTTTTTGTTGAATCAGATCAAGAGAGTGGTTACACGCGTTTAAAAATAAGTGAAGACAATTATTTAGTTTTTTCAAAAAAAAAAAGAATTAAAAGAAAAATATAACAATTAAAAAATTTAAAAAAAAAACTCATTTCCAATATGCTGTATGTTTCTTCTTCTTCCTCCTCATAATTTCACCCAACCCCCACTATCACCACACACACAATTCTCCCTCTTTCTCTTCAATCTCTTCTTCTTCAATCTCTTCCAATACTCTTACCCACAATTCTCCCTTTTTCTCTTCTCATATGCTACTTATCATTTGAGAGTTCTATAATGATTGGGAAAAATATATTTATTTAGATTTGGGTAAAAGATAGGGGGGGGGGGGGAAGTGGTTCTAAATTGTGAAATAGATGTGGATTTTAGATGGGTTTTTGAAAAACATATGTTTGAGATTCTTTCTAAATTTAAGGCAATTTTATTGAGAACATTTTTAAAAGTTTTCTATAATGACCCATTTTTTATCTCCTTCTCCTCTTTCTCTCATCCTCCATTTTAGTTACTTCATTTCTCACCACCATTAAAATAGTAAAATTTATAATAAAAAATATAACAAAGCTTTGCTTATCTCTAATTCCTCTTCAACGTAAAAAAATCATTAGGAAAGAAAAAAAAATGAATAATTAGTAGCAAAATAGATGAAAAATATGGGAAGAGAAGAAAAAATGGAAAGAAATCAAGAAAGAAAGAATTTTGGAGATTAGTTTGAGATTTTCTTTTAAAAAAATATTATTTGTAATAAAAAAAAATGATGTGGTAATATATTTCTGATGTGGATAGTGAGGTGTTATCCACATCAGCGCGATTGGGAGACACACATAATCAAAGGGGTTTAAAATACTGTGTTTTAATAACTTTAAGTGTTCAACTGACAAAATCGTGAGTAGAAGGGTCCATGTGACAAATGGAGCCAAGTACAAGGGTCTCTCAGGTCATTCTGCCAAATTTCATCTTAAATCATCCTTTTGTCATAAAACATCAATTTCATAAAACAGGCATAAATCAATAATCACAATTCATAAGTTCATAATGATAGTTCGTATTCATAAAATAGGCATGGGTTCATATGAAATCAATTGGAAAACATGTAATTGAATCAAATCATGCATAATAAAATTGAATTTAAGCAATTGAATCAAAATAAATTGAACCAGTATTTCATAATTATGCTTCCGCTCAGTCATTTTCATTATTCTACATGTTCATATTTAGTTGTCCATGACTATGTCACTATCAAGGGTTAGCTTGGAGTCGCTTGTTATTCTAAGAACCGTGTTATGACTAGAGGGTAGTCTCGTGCCGTGATAAACTTAGTAATAAGAGCACAAGGTTCGAGTGTTAGGGTGTTTATGAAGTCGTATCTAGTAGAGTCTTGTGGAACAGTATGGAGACGGTTGTACTTTTCTTTTAGAGGCTCCAAGGCATTTAGGAAATGTTTCTTTTCTTTCATATTTTAAATCTGCAATAGAGTTGTCCTCTAAAAGACTTATACAAATTCGTGTGTTTCTCCATTTCTCGTCACATGCTTCTTCTTTGAGATTGTAGAAATAGTAAAGCTAAAATCCTTATCGATGAGGTACTCTCAAGTAAAGCCATCAGAAAGTAAAGAGATTGCACAAGTACTTTAGAGGAGACACCATAAGCTTAACCTTATTTTTTCAAAAGAATACACTTTTATTCATATAAATCTCCCGTTGAGCCAAAGTATGTTGTGCTCTTAGACCCTCTTTGAAATCTTTCTATAGATGATATCTTTAAGGAGAAATTATGTTTTAGAATGCTTGGGGTACTGTTTTCACTCAAAAGATAGTGTGATTTGTGTCATTATGGTCCATTAGTAATAGAATTGCCCAGAGTTAGAAGTTAGAAGTATAGTAACCTTATAAGAATGGGGATAGTAATTGAGTAAAGTATGTAGCTAAAGTCATGTACCCAGTAAGTTAATAATGAGGTTATATTCCCTTATGTGTTGGCTAAAACTTAATGAGTGTGTGTAGATTTTATATTATTACTACAAAGAAAGTTATTGGTTGAGGTGACTTAGATTATGTCATTTTGTTAGTATAGATCAAATCTAGGTTGTAAGTGGATGTTAACATGTGAAGTAGATTAAGTTGATAGGCTTTCAATGAGTATGGTGAAGCAACTAGAAAATATTCATGCTCCATATGCGAGGTAGTAAGTTGTGATAAAATATTTAGGTAGAAAAAGACTTTAAGTCTAAGGAAGAGAGACGTGCACCCAAGATAATATATATATAGTTGTGTGAGGCTCTAAGCTTATAATTTTCTATGTTTTCTTTGTCAATATCCTTGAGTAAAGTGTAGGATAGTTTAGAGAATATGAAATAGGTCGACAGACTTAGAATGATGGCTTTAGACTTAAGGGGGAGATGATAAGGTGATTTGTTCAGAAAGAGTTATGATGTGATCATAATTCATTCTTACTCTAGTTTATTCCTCATATTCAATTGATATGACACTCTTCTTATGATTTCATATCAGTGTTATGCTCATGACCTATGTTCATGCATTTTAGATAGATTCATGACTATACTCAGTTCTTATAATATGAAGCAAATAATTCATCATAGAAATCTCAATCTTACTTCATGAAATTGAGAATTTCTAAATCTTTTTGGTTCTTAAAAAGAAACAGTTCGAGAAGGTTCAATTGGCCGAAATGAATTTCTAGATTCACAGATTTATTGTTATCATGAAATTGAGAATTTCTAGTCCTATATTATATGAATCACAATTTACATACACTCATGTTTTACAGTTCGCTCAGTCACATAATCTCATGATATATCTTTAATGGTTAGTGAAATTACCCTACGTCATTCATATCTCAAATCTAATTTCTTGAACTATTCGTGCTTATGATCTTTTCACTCTAATACCTTATAGTGATTCTCTTTCAATTTTGATAGCGATAATGATATTACCTTAGTATTTATTTATTTGAGAGGGTAGACATCCCTTATTGTGAAGATCGTAGTATGCTTATTCCATATATGTAAGGTTGTAAGTGTGGAGGGAGACCAAAATGAAGCTTGGTAATTATATGTAGTAGTTAGATGAGAATATTGGTGTGTATATTTGTAGTAACTCATGAAATTTATGTGGTACAGATGTTAAGAAGGTGGGAAATTCTTAGAAAATATTGGTTACCTAGAAATCCTTGGAGTGATTATAGTACTAGGCTTGAATGTGATGTTGATAACATGAAGTGGTTATAGTACTAGGCTTGAATGTGGTGTTGATAACATGTGTTAAGTGCATGATTCATTAAGTGCTTCTTAGAATTTGAGGTTTGTTGAATGCGGTTGCAAGGAGTAGTATTCTTAGGATGAAATTATCTACAGAGGTATAGAACATGAATCTTGTGGTTTATATTAGCATAATTATCTTATGTGTAGCACTTTATGACTCCGAGTTAGTCTTCAATGTGATGAGAGGATGTGGTTAGACTCAAACCTTAGAAGAACTAGCTATTTTATCTTTTAGTACAATTTGACCATCATTCGAGGATGAATGATTCCAAGGGAGATATTGTAACACCCCAAAAATCTCTAAGCTAAGATCTGAATCATTCTTCATAAGTGTATAAGGTTGTACCAAATAATTCTTAATTGCGTATAGGTGTTAAAGTCAATTATTTAGTGTGGAGGATATTTGGAGATGAATTAAGGTAATAATAATCCTCTAACACAAAGTTGAGTTGAAAGTTTCCTTATCGATTGGGTTTACATATAAGATTTTACTTTGGTCAACTTCAAACAATCATATCTCTTAGAATATGAAGAGTTAGGTGGCTCATAACCTACCAAATTAAAGATCTATGAGTCTTCTTTCCAAGGCCACCAAGCTTGCATCATTTAGAGTTCGGAGTAGAGATTTATATTCATTTTACTAAATGCAGTGCAATTTCATTTTAACCGACGGGAAAATTCAAAAAAATGTAATTTTCTTGTCTTTATACCACTGGGAAAACCTTAAAACGATTTTCTCAACTTCTATAAAATCCTAAACAATCATATTTCCATCTTTTAACTCCTCATTCTCCTCTCTCAAACCCTAAGGAAAAATTCTAAGGAAAATCAAAGCATAAGACCTCCAATTAAAATTCTTTCAAATATTTTTCAAGATCCTTCTCCAAAGCAATGTTTTTTCAAATATCTTTCAAGATTTTCTTCAAGGTAAATCCTTCTCCAAAGATTTCAATCTTTCCAATTTAAATTCTTTCTTATAATCATGAATCATTAATAGAGTTCTTAACCTCTTGGCTAGAGCTGTCAAAAAGGGTCGGCACAGCCCCACCCAGCCCAAGCCTCGCGGGCCAAGGAATTTGAAGGGCTTGAGTGGGCCGGTCCTTCATTTGGAAGGACCTGAAAATTACCGACCCAACCCAACCCTAGAAGGGCCGAGGGTTGGGGCGGGTTAGTCCTTTTTCTTTTTTCTTTTTTTTCTTTTCAAACTTATAATTCTATAACATTAAGAAAATGAGAAGATTTTCAAATTAAATATGACAAACAATGGTGTTGTTTCAATAACAATAGCAAAAAATCTAGTGTAACTAGCATGTATCTCGCATATCAGATACGCGAGCGAGATAAGAGAGTGACAAGCAAGATGGGAGGAAGGCGAGGGCGCGAGAGTTATGCCCATTTTGCGGCTCTACCCTTGGCCATAGGATTTTCAAGAAACTAATTCAAGAATCTCAAGAAAGGATTTCTTGTTCGTTTTTTTTCAAGTTAGGGTTCTTCTTCAGGATTCATGGAGCATTTAAGGTATGCAAGATTATCAAAATGAGGAACTTTGTTCTTTCTCACACCCTACTCCTACAATATATGTTTTTAAGATCAAAGCTAGGATTTTTACCCAAAATTTTATGATTTTGAATTCCCTTTATCTTCTATCATTGATTCTTGATTTTTATCATCAAAATAATTATACTTTATGTCGTTAATGATTATTGATTCATGGTCCATGCTTAATATACCACATGAAACTCTTTGTAATCAAAGTTACTCAAAAAAAAATTATTTAGTATTTCATAAACATTAATTTCACGAATAAATAATACGGCAAAGTTTTTAAATAACTTTGATAGAAAGGGTCCAATTGGTATAATAAGCATGAAGCATGAATCAATAATATTCATTATTGACAAAAATATCATAATTTTGATGATAAAAATCAAGAATCAATGATAGAAGATAAAGGGAATTCGAAATCATAGAATCTTAGCTAAAAATCCTACCTTTGATCTTAAAAACATATATTGGAGAGTAGGGCACAAGGAAGAACAAAGTTTCTCACTTTGATAATATTACATACCTTAAACGCTCCATGAATCTTGAAGAAGAACCCTAACTTGAAGAAGAACGATCAAGAAATCCTTTCTTGAGATTCTTGAATTAATTTCTTGAAAATCCTATAGGCCAAAGATTAAGAATTCTATTAATGATTTATGATTATAAGAAGGAATTTGAATTGGAAAGATTGAAATCTTTGGTTAAAGATTTAACCTGGAAGAAGAATCTTAAATTTTTTTTGAAAAACATTACTTGAAGAAAAATCTTGAAAAATATTTGAAAGAATTTTGCTTGGAAGTCTTATGCTTTGATATTCTAAGAGATTTTGGGGTGTTACAGAAATCCTCTTGATGTTTCGAATTTTTTGATATATAGTTCGCTTGAAATGATTCACGTTTGTAGTTGGATCAAATTTTTATTTAAAAAAGGAGAAGAACAGCCGCAAGAACAATTAACAGATAGCAGCAAGAAGAAGAATCAGTAGCAAGCAACAACAACAAGAAGCAACAGAAGAAGCATGACGAAGACGAAGCGGGCCAAATTCTGTAAAAAAATGTGTTGAATGACTATTTATGCAATTTTTTGTGTAAGAAATATAATCTAATGGACATTATGTTTAATTTGCCCCTTTTTTCAAAAAATATATTCTTTAATGTCCTATAAATTACAGCAGTTCTTGGATTAGTAGTCTTCAAATCCTCAACAGAATCATACAACCTAACAAATTCCTCAATGGAATACCAATATGATCATTCACACCTTTTAATTTTACCCTTTTACAACTTGTTTTACTTGCTCAATCCATAGTCATTTCTTATCAACCCTTGAAGTTGATGGAACTTGCTGCTAAGCTCATTCATAATTCTTAGTTGATGGAGCTTGATACTAAGCTAATTCATAGTTCTTTTCTTGTAAAAAATTGAAGATTGATAGGCAACTCAACAAAGATTCATAAATCGAAATGTTGTTGCAATGCACAAGTCAGAGGTTAACTTGTAAAATAAACTAGAACTCCATCCCCAGATTCCAGACCCACTGCTTAGTGCAATATAGAACCAACTTTATGTGTTATATAATTCAAGACATAATGCCTTTTGGCATTTGAAAAAAAAAAAAAACAGACTGAAACAAAAATTCAAGCTCTAAGGTTAAGAAATTGTGATACTACATACATTTGCTTTCTTTCTATTTTTTTTTCCTTTTTGGAAAGTATTACAGGGAACACATCTCATCTCTTCACAGTAGGGGGGGGAAATTATGTACGATATGCGAGTGGATGTGCATCTCTTCCTCAAAGAATCTGCACGAATGAAGAGTATAGCCTGTTTTAACTTTAATGCTGCATTCTGGCAGAAACCTTAACAGGGCAACCCCCAGAATCCAGTACTATCAGGTGGACAGATATTTACTTTGGATAATTAATATGTAGTCTAGAATAACTGGAAGAAAAGGCTAGTGGATCCATCACCAAACGATCTTAGATCAGCCGGTCTGACCAACGCTCTGCACAGAGGGCATGTTCTTTCTCTTTCAAACCTGATGAGAAGATGAATGAAGCTGTTTAGTAATTACAAGACACCAACTGTGGTAGCAATATGTAGATATATAGGTCTTCTCCGCATTTATAAGATGTATTGTAGCAACCATGAAATAAAGCAAAGAAGTCGGTGATAAATGAAGTGGGAAGACAATAAATCAATAAATTGTTCATCTGTTTCTGCTTCATGTACAGCATCAACTTTTTTGAATGAAAAGTTTCTACTTCGTGAATCATGCATATTAATGCTGCTGTTTGTTTCTCCTTTTCTTTTTTCTGGTTTACCTTGTATGCATATAGTTTGCACAATTGACAAACTACATCTGCCACTGGCAATGCCTAATGGACCAGATAAGAAAGTAAGAGATAAACGATGCATTTTGAGGTGAAAAGTCCACCGCACAGAGAAAAATATACCTTCAGTTTCTTAAATTTTGATGGAAGGAAAGAAAAGAAATTTGCAGTAGAGAAAAAAATAAAGTAACAAAGTACGCAGCAAGAAAGATAAAAAACATCAGCTCAAACATCAAAAACAAGTAGGCCAATTACAAAAAAGGAAATGCATTGCCAAGTTATCCATGATCAGCAAACATAGCAATAGTTGCATAAAACAGACCACCTTGGATTTTCTGCGCTTCCTCTTAGAATAATTTGCATTATAGCATCAAACTTCTCTATCCAAATTTTATTCTAATAATAGCAGAAGGAATGATCCAAAATTAAATCCCTACAGACATTTTCTAACTTTTTTGTGAAAATTCTTGAATAAAAGTGACCCCCTTCAAAATTGGGACTGACATACATAAGATAATTGACAATGTAGAAAATAAAGTCACTTCATTCTTGTTATGTTAGAAAAAATAGTATATATAAAGCACTTGGAAATGCATTTATCAAACTAGAGGGATTTCCTGCAGAAAGTGCTTCAGAAATACGTACCATTCTGAGACACAGTCTTCACAGAAGAGGTGTTTGCAACGTAACAAAATTGGTGCATGCATCTTCTCCTGGCAAATAGCGCACAGATCACCAGCTGCATTCACCTGGATAAACATTTAAAAGCTAAGATCACACAAGAGCTTTCAAATAAAACTCAAAATCTATAAGAAAATGTATAATGGAGCGATTCTCCCCCTCCCTCTAAAAAAAGATATCTTACTGCTCCAACTTAATCACTGCCTCTACTGAAAACAGACATATCAGCCTTTCAGGTTCCAGCTACTTATAGGGAGCTACTGATTGCAATTAAAAAATTAACCCAAGGAATAGCTAGAAAAAAAAAGAGAAAAATCCTGAAATTTGCAGCTTGAAAAAATCCAGTGTTATCATTAAGATTTACCAACTTATATTAAGCCAAAGACAGCTTTCTAAAATACTTCTAGCTGAAACTATTTATTTTCTAGAGAAGTCCTAGCTTTAACTCAACAATTACTTCTGAATTTAATGATTCTAGATTTCAAATCACACTCTCCACAATCTTGACTTGGACATGTAACAAAGACAAAATCCAGAAATATGATCCTATTAACATAACTAAAGCGAGGCCTCTACACAACAAAATGTTAACATCTTTGCTTTGGCGTGCCCTGCTTATTTGGATGCATGAACAAGGGATGGAATGGTCATTTCAGTGTTGAAACAATTTCATCTACTTGGAGATTCACAGCTAACTTTCCTTAGAGTAAAGCCAAATGAAGAATTTAATCAAATAAGAATATGCACCATTTTATAATCATTGGATACTCCCTCTATTTCAATTTATTTGACATTAGTTTGAATTGGCACAATGTCAAAGAAAAAAATGAAGACTTTTGAAACTTGTGGTCTTAAACATGCCATATCATTTGTGTTGCTATGAACTTTTAAAACTAGCGGCCAGACATGCCATAACATTTGTCTGGATATGAAAAGTTCTCATCAAGTGTAAAGTTAATTTTTTTAGGTATAGAAATGATTCATTCTTTTTGGAACGGATTAATAAGGAAATAGTGTCACATAAGCTAGAATGGATGGAATAAATTTTATATTGCTCCTTTGTTAACGCAAAGCTTGTCAACACACTGTTGTGTGCATGTGTAAGGCCAACAAAGAAGAGATTTAGAACATATTTTAGCGTTTGTAACATAACTTCAATTTTATCAAGTTGGAAGCACTTGGAAAAACTAATAGAAAGCATAAACTGATCAACCATTAAAGTAATAGAATTGATCCAGCACTCTACTGAAGCCATGGGAAGTTGAAGGGAAATGACAATAAAACTTCTTATCAAACCACAGAAGAACGAAATGAACAACTACCCTCGAACAAAACCCCATCATTCTCCAAGAAAGAGGTGATAATGTGTAGTATTTGTTACATTTCTAACAAGTAAAGCTTTCAAATATCTGACACCTCCTTGTTGTAAATATCATTGCTCCTAAGAATAAGTATTAACAAGAAGGGAGCAAGCCAGTAACGACATTATACCTGCTCAGGTGTGGCATGAGACCCATAATGGACTTCCATTTTTGACAATGCCTTCAAAGCAGTATAGAATGATTTTACCTAAACAACATAAACTGACTAGTGAGTACAAAGGAGAGCAGGAAGAACCAATGCCAAAATATATTTTCGAAAAACACAGAATATTGAGGTAGTGCGAGAAGGGGGGAGGTTTCCCATGAAAAACTTGATATCATTAAGGAAAAACAAGATTTGTTCAGCAGAATAAGATTAGTTCTAAAAAGACGTTACCTTATCAACAATTGAGGTAAGCTTAAACGTTAAGTACAATCCTGTTGTCAGTGATGAGAAAAGGCTTCCATATTCTTTATTGAGAAAGAATCTATACCATACAGGAGTTGGTAACAATGCACGGTATAACAACAGCATGTACTCCACCAGAGTCAGGATTTGACCCTACAAGAAAAACGGAGTTCAATTTTCTTGCAAAAAAAAATGGGAGAAAAATCACTAAATTAACCACATAAGAAACTGCTTTATACTCTACCTGTCTACGGAAGTTGTGGCCCCTGCCATTCTTGTAATACATAAGCAGCACCAACTTCAAAGCCATTGCTGCCTGCCGCACCATGGTATCTGGAAACAACAATAAATGAGGATCAATTCTTTCTGAGACTTTAATGTAACAGCTTTATACTCCCAAAAAAAGGATAGAACAGCATGTATGTTGCATATAATACGTGAACAACAGGAGAAGCACTAGGCAGGTCACGAACCATACCATTTACCAGGATGATGAAAATAGCATGCCAGAAAGGTGGGATGACCTTCGGAGGAACCATAAGTAATGGATAGAAAAGGTCATCATTGTGATACCACCAGTAGATTCCAATAACATGTATCACAAAAACCACAAAATAACCAACAAGGACATCTATCTTTCTCTCTCCCTGCAAAAGTCAGAATTCATTATGGCAGGATTCTCAGTGTTCCTTAATCTTTCTATTGAAGATAGATGAAAATGAATGATGCAATAGAAAGTAAACAAACTACAATTCAGCAAATGGAGTGTATATTGCACCTTTAAAGCTGTCTGCTTCCGAAGAATGTCATTTGACTTGAACATGACGGCAGTTATCCAAATTGTGACAAAGAAACCTGCAGTCCGAGATTATAAAAATAATGAAAGGATGTGATTTGGCATAAATGGAAGTTCGCATGATATACATGTTTTTACTATTCCAAAAACAGAAGCAGAATACATGAATCTGAAACAGGTAGAAATAAGACAGGAACATTTGCAACCAATTGAAAAGGCAATCCCAAGTCTTCACATGAAAATAGACAATCAAGAATTGCTTGGAAATATTTGCATCAGTGCAATTTGGGTTAACGTAATACAGTCACCTTTTTTCTTCTCTTAGGGATGGTGTTTAACTTAGAGATATCCCAAGGAAAAGAAAAGAAAAAGAACCAAGCTTATCAGGCATGAGTCAATTTAATTGTCAATCATAATGCACTCTCCATGTAACAAAAGCAACAAGTGGTCAATATACCTTGTTCTTATCTGATAAACTAAGCATTTATCAAACTGCCACCCCAATTAAAATGCCTATTTCTTTTAAAAGTTTTGCAAGATTCATTTGGTTTCAAATGCATCAGTTTGGGGAAAGTACCACCGGCAGCTCTAGTAAATCTTGTTAGATAGCAAAACCAAATATATGTTGTTAAACATCTCAGGGGGGGGGGGGGTTTAGTAAAAAAAACTAAGCATACAGAAGGAGAAAGACAAAGGGTAAGTTACACTCTCAAAGTCCTTATATTTCAAAAGGCATCAGCTAAACAAGCTTCAGTAAACTGACTGCAATGGGATTCATATGACAATCCTAAATGCAAACAAATGACAATAAAGAGGTCCATACCTTTCCGTGTACATATATGAGCTAATTTATTTCTGTATTACTTTAAAGTTACTATTCAAGAACCACAGAAACCCCAAAACACTGAAAGCAGCACAATTTCCCGAAATGAGTATGAGTGGTCATTAAACAAACATTACCACTTTCACCATCAAAATGCTTTCATACTCAACAACTTCTCAAAAAACAGCATATAAGTTCCTAACTAATTTCATGAAACGCGTTTAAGGGAGGAATTGGATGCGATTCTGGGAGGTACTCCGTGCACCGAGAAGGTTTTCATTGGCGGAGATTTCAATGGCCACATTGGGGCAAGTCCTAATTATTTTGACGATGTGAACGTCAGCAGTGGTTTTGGGGTTAGAAACTATGGCGGAACCTCGTTATTGGATTTTGCTAGAGCTTTTGACTTGGTAATTGCTAATTTGTGCAAAGTGAAGCAAAAAAGGTTGTGTATATGAAGTGGGTGGCCAGCATGGATGGAGACAAGGAGTGTGCGAATAGGGAAATTTATAAGGCGGCAAGGACGGAGGCTAAGTTAGTGGTTACAGCTGCTAAGACGATAGCTTTTGAGAGACTGTATATTGAACTAGGAGACATAGGTAGAGATACGAAAATGTACAGGCTTGCGAAGGCGAGGGAGAGTAAGGCCCGCGACTTGGATCAACTGAGGTGTATCAAGGACAAAGACGACAAGGTGTTAGCAGAGGAGACCCTCGTTAAGCAAATGGCAAGCGTACTTTCACAAACTTTTGAACAAAGAAGGGGACAGAGACATTGTGATGGGTGAATTGGAGCATTCTAAAAGACTTCGGGACTTCGGGTATTGTAGGCGTATTAAGGTTAAGGAAGTGAAGTGTGCTATTAGTATAATGAGCAGGGAAAAGGCGACAGAACCAGATGAAATCCCGGTGGAGTTTTGGAAAAGCACGGATAGAGCAGATTTGTACTGGCTAACTAGCTTGTTCAATGTTATTTTTCAGACGACTAAGAATCCCGAGGAACAGAGGTGGAGTACAATGGTTTTGTTGTACAAGAACAAGGGTTTGCAACAACTAAAGGGGTATTAAGTTGTTAAGTCACACTATAAAAGTTTGGGAGAGAGTGGTGGAGATGAGAGTGAGAAGGGGTGAGTCTATTTCAGAAGATTAGTTTGGATTCATACACAGGTGATCGACCACATCTTGTGAGGAGACTGATGGGAAAAATATCGAGAAGGAAGATGGACTTACATTTGGTGTTCACTGACCTTGAGAAGGCCTACCATAAAGTCCCGAGGGAAGTCTTGTAGCGATGCCTGGAGGCAAGAGGTGTACCGATGGCCTAAATTAGTGTGATAAAGGACATGTACGATGGAGCTAAAACGCGGGTAAGAACGGTGGGAGGAGACTCGGAGCACTTTCATGTGGAGATGGGGTTACACCAAGGGTTGACTCTTAGTTCATTTCTATTTTCCTTGGTGGTGGATGTATTGACGCAGACACTCAAGATGAGGTGTCGTGGCGTTTGTTATTTGCGGATGACATAGTAATGATTGATGAGTCGCGCAATGGAGTGAATCCTAAGTTAGAGGCGTGGAGACAAACTTTGGAGGCTAAAGGGTTTAGGTTGAGACAGAATATGTAGAGTGCAAATTCAATGATGTGATGCATGAGGTAGGCATGAAAGTGAGGCTTGACACACAAAATATCCCCAAGAGAGATAGATTCAAGTATCTTGGGTCTATAATCCAGGGGAATGTGGACATCGACGGTGATAACACACACCGTATTGGTGCGGCGTGGATGAAGTGGAGGCTTGCTTCTGGAGTCTAGTGTGATGGAAAGGTACCACTAAAACTCAAAGGTAATAATTTACAAGGTGGTGGTTAGACCGACTTTGTTTTATGGGATAAACGATTGGTCAGTCAAGAACTCTCATGTCCAGAAGATGCATGTTGCGGAAATGAAGATGTTGAGGTGGATGTGTGGTCTCACTAGGAGCAATTAGCTTAGAAATGAGGATATCTGAAATAAGGTGGGTGTGGCCTCTGTGGTGGACAAGATGAAGGAAGCGAGATTGAGATGTTTTGGACATGTAAAGAAGAGATGCATAGACGCACCAGTAAGGAGGTATGGCAAGTTGGCTATAGGGGGCACAAGGAGAGGCAGATGTAGGCCGAAGAAGTATTGAGGAGAGGTGATAAGACAGGACATGACGTCGTTTCAGGTTAGTGAGGACATGACCCTAGATAGAAGGGTGTGGAGGACTCGCATTAGGGTAGAAGGGTAGTAGGTAGAGTAGTGTCTAACTTAGGGTGGCTGGCGTTTGTGATGGTACTAGCGTGTTATTGTAGGTCTTGTGTTTTTTACTTGTATCGTTGTTGCTTATGGTGTTTCGATTATCACATGATTTTATTGTTGTTTTTGCTACCTTTGCAATGTTTCTTGTTATTTGCTATATTCTCTACATTGTCTCCTTTTTGTTTACACCGGGATTTGTTGCACTTGAGTCGAGGGTCTTTCGGAAACAATCTCTACCTACATGAGGTAGTGCTTAGGTCTGCGTAAATTCTACCCTCTCCATACCTCACTTGTGGGACTTCATTGGGTATGTTGTTGTATCATTTCTTTATCCCGAAAACAGTCCCAGTCCTAGAATCAATAGCTCATCCATTGCAGTTGTTAGTACATAGAAACACCAAAAAACAATTTAAAAAAAAATCAATAAGGTTTCTGTAACACCAAGACCTGATATGAGGATACCAAAGCAGCTAATAAATGGCACTAGTGAGCTAAATCCCAACCTTCATTTGTACTCACCTAGGCACTCAAGCCTAGCAAATGCTGAGACCAATAATGTATCTATTCTATAACCTCCATATACAGATTTACTTGTTCATACATTAATATTGAAGTTACTATTGTTATACTCAGTTTGCTTGTTCAATGTGTGTGTATTCCTTCTTATCTGCCACAGCATACACATATATACAAGAATATGATTGCCTATCACCCAAAAAACTGCATCTACACCTAAATATTGTACATCACACAGATTGCTGATAGCCACAATTTCTTTGAGAGTTTTAAAAAAAAAATGTACCTTGCAAATGCTGGCGTATGAAAACAAACAAGAGAAGAAGGGAAAATGGAAGAATCTGCTCAATCCACCTAGCAACTTGCTGTATATCAAATCTTTGGTACGAAGAATCCCTACTAGCATTACCAGCATCATCATCAGGCACCGTAGACGACGCGTCCACACCAGAACCCCTTTCCTCACCATCCATCACCGACCCATCATCTTCTTCCTCATCCCCTATCCCTTGATTCTCCCCAGTACCAATTATCCTAATTGAAACTTCCCCACTGCTACTATTACCTCCACCAACATATTCAGCGTCGTTAGTAACAGTATCATCAGCTACAAGAGGGTCCGTTTCTGGGTTATCGGGTCGAACCGTAAAGAGTCCGGAATACTCAAGCAAAGTGGAAACAGGGGATTGGAAGAACCGGAGCGGTGTGAATTGTACTCCAAAAGTCGTCAAATTGGAACTTGTAGGAGATGAAGGAGAAACATTTGCATTCTCAGAAGTATCCATCAAAAGGGTCAGTCGGTGATTGTGTAATTTGTATTGATCCAAGAATGGCTTTTATGGGGTATTACTTGAAGATGAAGAATAGGGTATGTATGACACAAGAATCTCACAAAGAAATGTTCAAATTGTAAGAGAAGTCAGATGAGTGAGAAATCTTGATATAAAAATACTATTAAAGAAAATTGATGTTCAGATACTGACAGAAGAATAAAATATCAGAGAAAGATATAAAGAACAGAGCTTTTTAGCACAAGAGAGGGGTTTTAGGGAAGATGAAGCATTAAACATTAACGTGTAACGTAATTTTTCTTTCTTTTGGAGAAATATCTTGAAATTTAATCTAAATTATTACTCCCTACGTCTATTTTTAATTGTGATAGTTTTCATTTTTAAAATTAAAATATAAGAACTTTGATTAACATATGCAAAAAAAATTGCAATTTATAGTACTTTTTGTATAATTTTTGAATATCTAAATTTTTTGTTTAAAATATCAAATTAATATAATCTAATTTACTTTAAAAATTAGTTAAATTGACTTTCAAAAAGTGCAACATGACAATTAAAAGTAGACGGAGGTAGTATTTCTTAAAAATACTTATCTACTTGACTTACTAAACTTAGATGCAGTTTTGATCTTGCAAGAATACATTCTAAACTCATGTAGGAGCATGAGGCTATCCAAACTCTTATAGAAATACGAAGCTTTTAATAAAAAATCGAGAGAAGTCTTGAAAATATTTCTAAACTTGGTAAAAATTTGAAGTGTATTTCACTCATGTAACAAGATTGTGAATGTATTTAAATTCAGTTAATCAAATTAAAGAGTGTTTTCAAGATTGTCAATATTCGAATGAAACTAATATTTCGCCTGAAATTTAAGAAAAATTTGAATACTACTCTTTTTGTTTTTATTTATGATAAAGAGCAAAGTGTATGCGCGTTGAATAAGAGTTACATATTTGCTTGCGTAAACGGTCCGTTTGGAAAAATTCTCATACGCGGCGCACAAATATAAGGTGCACATCTTGTAACAACTTGCTTGTTATTACATCAATAAATTCAGGGCATTAATACTGAGTTTAAATGCTTCAAGTAACGAAGAAATGTTTAAAAAGGGAAAAGTCCTCGACAAAGAGATCAATTGTTGTTCTAGTATTTTTAAATCAAAAAATCTTTATAAACAGAAAAATAGAGAGTAGAAACTTTAAATTGAACTATCCGAAAATATAAAGTTCATTGTGTGTCCTTAAGAAATTTAATCTCATCATTGTATCTGAGGTTATAGATTACTTTCTCCCACGAAAAAACAGTTATATATGTTGTAGCCTTGTAGGGATTGCAGTACCTCAAACACCCACAAAGAAGAGAGATGGAGAAAAAATTGATTCAAAAAACAGAGGAAAAACCTCCCTATTTATAGCTAAAAAATTTAGTTGAAATAGTGCAAACCCCACCGGCAATGCCCAAAACAACCCAAGGCAATGAAGGCATAGAATCAACGGTCAAAACCGATTCAAATCCCTCGAGATACAAATCAAATATGCAAATCATTCTAAAACGCGTTATAAATTCATTGAAATACTCAAAATACCGATCTGAGGTCATCTTGACAAAAAATTTATCATGGTCAACCATATTCCTTAAACTTAAATATTACTAATCAACAAGCATTTGAAACACTCTCGAGCCCTTTGGGCACATTTTGGACCTAATGAAACCGTCAAAAGTTAATTCTAAGCTCATTTATCATTTTGTTGACTTTAGCCGAATTTTCATTTCTCAAAATCCTAAAATTGATTTCCTTCTCCAAAACGCAATTACCTCAAATATCGTACTATCCATCCCGGCAAATCAAAATTCACATAATAAAACAACGAAAAAAGTCTTCTCAAGGGAAAGGAGCCCAAATGCTCAAAACGACCGTATAGCAAATCGTTACATTTACATTTGCTATTATAATACTTTATTCATAATAAACAATGCCACCTTTCATTAGCAGATTTAGAATTTAAATTTTAAATTTTTGATTCTTTAATTCAACCTAATATTCTTAATATCAGACTGATGGCCTTCTAAAATTATGAAATTGACATATCATGTATATTAAAATCTAGTAATATTTCATTTATATATTGTGTAAAAAAAACTTGTTCAATTCAATCAAAACCACGTTAAATCCACACAGTAGGCGGAGCTAGCTTGGGGCTAGAGGGGTCATCCAAACCCCCCTCGGTTAATACATTATTTATATATATTTTAAATTATTTTTATGTATACATAGTACTATAATAGATGTTGAACCATACTTTAGATAGTTCGTGTGTTTACTCCTTCATATATTGAACATCCTTAGTGAAAATCCTTCTCCGATATTGACACCATCTCGACCGCTTTCTAAATAACACCAAGAAATAGATAATGTTGTCTTTGTTTCAATTTGCTTGGCTTGTATTGAGTTTCCAATTCCACAAAAAAAAAAGTTACTTGAAAAAAATTCTAATAAGAGGCGTTTCTCCCTTTAATAAATCTTACCTAATACGAATTTAAATTAGTATAGGTACGTTTCCCTTTGAGCTAATAATGCCAAACCGCTCAAAGACCTCAAGAAGTTTAAAGCTATCCAATAATAAACAAATGCTACTATTTTAAACTAGTGAACCACCACTTAAACTAGCAATTAACATGAATTAGTTTACAAGACTTATTTAAAGCATAATTATTATCACATATGTTAATAATTTATGGCAGATGGATACTATTATAGTGACTAATCATTTGCATTGCATTATTGGTTGTCACTTGTCAACGACAATTGATTGGGACATATCAGATTAAGAAAAGGAATTATTTCGCAAATATCTTAGTTTATAATTATCTATATGTTTTATCACATAAAAACAATGAGTGATGCAAGCTAGAAAATATTATAAAATTGACATGCACAAATTGCACCTTTTCCTTTTTAATTTATATTTTTCAAAATGGACAAATTGCATTAATTTCCAGCTTAAAATTGACAAATTGTTTGCTAAAAATTTATAGAAATGTGATATTATTCCTTTGGAGCGGCCCACCTATTAATCAGGATTAGAGTGTAGTCTAAGCAAAGCCACGAAAAATCAAACACAACTCATTCAACTCATTTTGATCTAATCCATTTAAACTCATTAAAAATTGAATTGATATGTAATTCGAGTTGGCTCATGAGAAATTTTGTCAAAATATTTTTTAAAACTTTTTTTTCAAGATATATTATATATAGTCATAATAAAAAATAAAATAATTTTATTAGGTACTAAAATAGTTTAAAAAAATAAATAAAACATCTGAACTTAATAAAAATTAGATTGGATTGGGTTGGATCTTGAGTCGTTATATAATTCATTACCTAACCTGTTTCGACCCAAGCAAATTTAAATTGTATTAAATCTTGATCCAATTATTATCTTAACCCATCATGATTCGCCTAAATTTGCCCAACCCACCTAATTGTCACCCCAATATCAAAACACACTCAAAAGAAAGAGTTAGCATCTATGATTCAGTCCATCTCCAACAAAAATGAAATGCACACGCCCAACTTCAATGTTATTGGAGTAACTTATTTTTCTAGATTATCATATTATGTTTGCTATAAATAATTAGTAATACCTACCCCTTCTATTTCACATTAATTGTACTACATCAAAAATAACTTTTAAAGGCAATTAGTTATTGATAATAATTTAATTGCCACTAAATAATATGTTTACTATAAATAATTATTTTTCCACTTAATTTATCATTGAAAAATGTTCACTAATTATTCTCATAGATATTTGATTGAATCAGTATGAAAAGAAAAAAATAGTAATTGTTTCATATGAAAAAATTAGAAAACTTCATATTATTTCAATGAGAAACTATTTTTCACCATGCATTTCTCCTTGAGCTAGTTTAGCAGGAAATTTAAAAAAATCATGTTATATAACATCTATTTTTCAGTGATTCATGATGAAAAAAATATTTATTTCTGTTAATATTATTATTTAATCCTTTGTTTGGTAGGATTTAAGTCAAAAACTTGTAGCTCGATGGTTTTCCTGTGTGGCAAGCAAGATATCCCTGTAAAAAAGGTTCCTATTTATAAAGTAACCATATGTATGCTAGGATTTTTTTTAACACTATATGTAGGAACTAGGAAGTATTATATTCTTAAACAAAAAAAAAAGTATTATATATTCTTATTGCTCCTTTCCCTAAGATGCTAGTAAGAGTGTTTCGATTGATTTAAAAGCTGGTCAAATCTATTTTTGAGTCAGTATTTTACTTTTGAAAGTGTTTGACAAATATAAAAATAACTTAAAATAAGTCTAAAAAAATGACTTAAAATAAGTTAGGAAGTGTTTGGCTAGGTTAAAAATAACTTAAAATATTATTTCCGCCTATTTTTTATTTTTTTATTTAAAAATCATTTTAAGTTTGACTTTTTTATTTTTGACTTAAAAAGTACTATTTTTAAGCCTATCCAAATGGGCTCTAAGTCATTTTTTTTCCTTTCATAAAATTAAAGCTTTTTGTGTATATCCAAATGGGCTCTAATGATAATATTTATCTTTGGTTAAAATTTCTATGATACCCTGCTTATACTTTCCAATAGGAATATAGTATTTATTGAGCTTGAATTTGATTTTATTTCAAGTATTTAAATAGCTTGATTTTAAATCTTTTATTTAAAGATTTAAATAGCTTGATTTTGAATTGAATTGTTCTCCACGAACACTCGGACAGATGTTGCCAATTCATGACTTTAGATTCCACATTACAAATAAATAATTTTCAGCTTGAACACAATATAACTATGGAGCGTAATTATCGAAACTATAGTTATGAAACACAATTATGACTATTATGTTTGCTATTTCTAAAATTTTGTCTAAAAGGATATCTTTAAGTTTTCAAAAACTTTTTAAATCATATTTATAGAACTGAATTTTTTTTGAAATACATTATTTTTGACAAAAAAAAAAAAACCAACTAAAGAATTTTGAACTGGGCAAAAGTATAGGAAAAAAAACAATAGGAGAATCAAGAAAGGTTACAAGTAGCAGCAGTTATAATAGTTGAGACTCTCCAATTTTTTCATGTATTAACCACTAACAAAAAATAAAAAAAGTAGCAACAAAAACATTTAATTTTTTCTGAATAAAGAATGTGAAAGGTTAAAAAGCAATATGTGAAAAATACGTGATATAT
>JAJOOO010023006.1:0-22795 GCA_029582685.1 Solanum piurae | reverse complement strand
AAATTATTATTTTTTAAAAAGAATTATTTTTTGTTAATTTTTAATTTTTTAACTAAAATTAAATGACACATGTCGATTTAAAATAACAAGTTGCAATTGAAGAATATATATAAAAATAAATAAATCATAAAAATAGTATTTCTTAAAATGGAACATAAAAAATGGAGTTCAAGGGTTAAAATGGAACAAGGCTAAGATAAAGTGCCAAAATGAAAAATGTGGACAAGTTAGAGGGGTTGTATATGTGTTTGGCCAAATTTTTATAATTTGAAAAAAAAGTAGGGAATTAGTGTAATTAGCTCTTAATACTATGAGATTTATGTAAATTATACTTTTTTTTAAAACTCTTTAAACAAAAATTCTGAATTCATATCACTAATTAACATTATTTTAAAAAATATCTTATTGCTTCTCCCATATGAGGGACCAAAAGTAGAACACCCCACTACATGATTTATCCCTACGTGGGATAATGTTAGTTGGTCAACCACAAACATCATCAAATTTGTAGAAATTACAAACATGAACATCCTCTAGTTGCTTTCATTTGATAATACATATTAGTTGACAAACTTGTATGGGTTCACATGCATGCCCTCCCCCATTGCCAGTCATATCTTTCACCAAAAAATACTTTTCTTTATCATATTATATTTAGACCAAAACATGATTAGGAAGTTTGATTAGGTGAGGAATAAGTCCAAATTGTGCTTCAAAATAAATAATTATCTTAAATTAGGATGATATATAATACGTTCATGTCGTTCACTTAGTTATTGTTCTGATTATAGATTTAGCTGAAACTTGAAAGAAAATATTAGTTCGGAAATTTGTTAGAAAAATAAATTTTGCAATTTGAATTGTATTTGAACATATTTTACTTTAGTAAAAAAATGATTTTTTTAAGAGTAGAATGTGAAAATGATATTTCACCCAAAAACCAATCCAACACTTGAAATTTTTGAAAGACAAATTTTCAAAAACTGATCAAATTTCATGAAGAAACAATGTTTTCATTTTTTTTTTGAAAATATACTTCCAAAATCTATAACCAAATGGGAGGGCACTATCGGATTCCGACGAATCCTTTTTTGTGTCAGTAGTACCATGTTTTGAAGATACATACATTATCTTTTGTGATCACTTACAAATTTGGATTATTTTTTAAAAAAGAAGAAGATAAATTCATCTCTAGTGTTATATTCTGATCTCTTATATGTAAAAATGATGATCTCTAAAAACAAATTTATAAAAAATTACAACCCCTGCAGAGTTGAAAAAGAAATAGTATTGTTTGCAACAAATTTTAAAGTGCGGGTACAATTTTGTTCCTCCCTTGATTCTTCTCTCTTAAGATATTTATCAATTATTTAAGGGCCATTTGTGGCTTATTTCTCGAACTAGGATGATTTGAATTTGATCTCCTTGTGAATATTTCATGAATTTACATAATATTTGAGATAAGGAATATAGCACCCTTCGTATAGGCATGAAGTAGGATTTTAGGGTTGAGTAGCCTCCAAAATCCTAATTGGATTTGAACACACTTTGTAGAGTCCCAACTCTAATTCTAATTGAACAAATATTGTAGAGTCCCACAAAATTTTAATGTCTACAAATATAAATCTATCTTATCCTTAGGGTCTACAAAAATAATGAAAAAGTGGAACATAAATAATATTGATTAAGGCCTACCATTTAATTAGTCACCTATTTCTACCATAATATTCGAGGAGCCAAACACAAAATTGCAAAAGCATACAAAGCAAAATATGTCCATATCTATGTCTACATTCCCTAGTTGTCACAAAGAAAATGATAGTTTTTATCAAGTAATGAATTTTTTTTATGAGTTAATGAGTCGAATATTGATTTATGTCTAGCTCATTTTTAGATCTCATTGTTTAGAAATCCTCCGTATTTTATATGGTTTTAAACTTTTTTGGATAAATAATACTTGTAAGGGTGACTGAGTTGATCGAGCATGCGATTTCTCTAATGGGGTTCTGAGGTTTAAAACATCCTCACATGTTTTCTCGATCGAGTTCATCGTACAAGACTGGTTTAGTATGATTTACCTCTTCTATGTGATTTTTTTTTTTTAAAAAAATATGTGTTGATATTAGTTTGTCCAATATTTTGGTGCCTAATTTTAGTTAATTAATACTCTATTGGATATCAAATAAACTACAGTTATTTTGACGAATTGAATTTGATACTTTTGTGACTATAACAAGTCATTTCTTACTCCTTTTTTTTGTGTGTATATATATATATTCTTATTGCTTCAATTAGTTATAAGTTATAACTAGGAGTTGTTTGGTTTGAATTCAAGTTATGATAGGATTAGTTATGCTAAGATTATTTTTATTGAGTGTTTGGTTTGTTGTATTCAAAATATTAAATCTTAAGAACAACATATAAGTTTACAAAAATACCCTTCATGGATGTGAAAAGTAATGTATAAAAAGTGTTTAAAGGGACATTTTTGTCATTTAGTCATTTTATCCCAGGATAAGTTATCCCGGGATTACTATACCATCCATGGGAAGGGATAACTTATCCCGGTACTAATTATTAATCCCGGGATAAGTTATCCCGAACTTGCCAACCAAACAACAAATTAAGTGGCACTATAATTTAATCTCAGGACTATTTTAAGTTATCCTTCACATCAAACGACCCATAAGAGTGTTAATAAAGTGAGATATTTAAAAAAAGGATAAATAATAATTTATCTGACAAACACTTTTATATATATATATATAAAAATATATATATATATATATATGGATAGCAAATCAAATCATCAATATAATGAATACACAAGAACATATTGTCACACGATATCTCAAGTCTCAACACTCTCGGATTTGTCTTAATTTTATCTAAGATTAATGTTTGAAACTAAACCGACTAGTGACACTTTCAGGATGTCATCTTGAAATTAGGGGTGTGCATTCGATTTGGTTTTACACTATTCAGTTTGGATTTTTCGATTTTTGATTTTGTAAAAGAGTAACCCAATCTGATCCAAAATAAATTTGGTTTGATTTGATTTTTCTCTATTTGATTCGACTTTTTTCAGTTTGGTTATTCGGTAATGTCAATAATTAATAACATAACCAAAGTAATAATATTTAATCCTTAAATATACTTTCTAATATAAATTATAAGTAAAACTTAAAACACAATACTTATAAGTATACCTATTATAGATGTTCAAACATAAAATTTAAACGTAATTATCATGAAAGGCAATAACCAAAAAGGGACAAAAATGGTTAACTCCAACTTAATTCTAAACCTAAACATTTATATATATATATATTCGGTTTTTATTTTTTAAAATTCGAAACCAAACCAAAAAACCAAATAAAGTAATTTATTAATCCAAAACCAATCCGAAAAACCAAAAAACCAATCCAAATAAAAAATTAATTTGATTTGATTTGGTTATTCAGTTTAATCCGAATAGTGCACATCCCTACTTGAAATATCAAAAAAAAAAAAAATCCAAATATCTTCAGTTTCTTGAAAAAGAATTCCACTCAAAAATCCCTTTGAGGGAAATTTAGCCTATATACCCTTCAAGTCCTACAACAAGAAGTTAATCGTTTTCTTAAAGTAATAAAGCCCTAAAAAAAACTTGAAATCGAAATTTAAAAAGAGTATCGATGAGAGTTGTAAATCCACGCAACTTTTTTTTTTTTTCGAAATTATTTCCCAAAAGACTTTTCAAAATATCCAAAAGCCAATGTTCATGTTTATCCTTTTGGAATAAAATAAAATATGAGTGATACATGGTAGTTAGATAAACACATAATTAGAAAATGGGTAATGTTCGTTATTATGGGTCCACTACAAAGGACTTCTTAGGTAGGTATTTAAGGATTCGAGGCAATTCGATAGATGCATTTACCTAATAGTGTTTCAAAACCTCAAATCTTACCCAATTTAAGTTGCAGTGAAATAGTAAATACTCTTTTATTTAAAAAATAAATAAAAGACATGATGGAATCAGGAATTTGGTAAAGAGTGTAATTTCCCCCCAATTATGTTAAGTTTATGCAAAATAAAATATACATTCATAATAACTAGTAATATTTAACTCACGTATGCCATATAATTTCCAGTGAAGGTGGAGCACCCTTCACCGAAGGTGGCTCCACCCATGGTTTGAGCCTTATTGGATACAAAATTCATATATAGTGTCTACTCTATTTTTATGCAGATTCAAATTTAGTTGGATTCTAATACATATACCGAATATTCCTATGAGCAAACCAATATAAAGCTCAAATCTCGATCAACCAATTAAGGTTTGTGATGGAATGATAAGTATTCTTTCGTTCTTAATCATATTTTTTGAATTTGAATTTTGTTGGATATGGAGTCTACACTTTGTTAGAAAGTATTTATTCCTAATATGAGACTTTGTCACGTGAATTTAAATTTGATTGAATTTTAATATGAATACTCGGTCAAATACAAGAAAACCAAAAACCAAAAACCAAAAAGCTACTCCCAATTAATACGATAATAATCGTGTTTATTTTATTCTAATTGGATGAGTTTTAAATTCCTTTCCCTCCTTTATATGCATGTTTCACCAAATTAAGTCTTTTCCAATAGTAATGATCTTGTATAAATATTAGATTACACAAACTTAATTGTTCAACGAAATTGATTATAGATTTCAATTTAAATCAAATACAAATTTTTGTATGCTTCTTTAAAGTAAGAGGTGATGCATCATGTGATTATTGTAAACACAGTGAGTATTTTGCTTTACAATAAATCGGTAATCAAAATCTCAAATTTATATATATTCATATAATAATGGAGAACTGTGATTTCAAAAGCACCTCAATTATATCATATAACTAATTACATATACAGAAATATTCAAAAGAAAGTGCAAGCATGCAATTTTTTTCGTTAATCAAACGTACAAAAAATATATTTCAATCAAGATAGGACAGACATAGGCCTTCTATATACATGTAATTAAATATTTACCCCATTTTAATTTGTTTAACCTACCTTCCTTTTTAGTCTGTTTAAAAAAAATGAATCTTTTTTAGCGACTCTTTAATTTCAAACTTTCCAAATGAAATGTTTAAGACACAATATTATAAAGGACATTTTGATACATTTAATATATCTTTACTTTTATACTAAAAACTTTGAAAGTCTTATTTACTTTCTTAAATTCCTTATCAAATAAAAATAAATCAAATAAATTAAAACAGAAAAAACACTTTATTATGATATTCAATATTTCTATATTTTTCTTATAAATCTCAAATACTATATCAAATACCATATTTTTAAATATATATACTAAATATAATATCATATACGATAATATTATTCTATATTTATCATACCATGCTGTTCAAATCAATGATCTCCTTGGTAAAATGTAAGCAACCCCACTACCCCTATTTTCAGGTGATTTTTTGAAAGGTGATGATGATATAAGAGATCAGTACATCCCACTATCCCCCTATCCAGCTGTCAACACATGACACCCCCACCCCTCCACCTCACACAAAAAAAAAACAACCAAAAGAAAGAGGAAAAACAAATCCAAGTCATATACTACTATATTTTTTCGTTCGATATTTATATTAGAGTTCGACTAAATTTAGATTTACATAGGAAAATGTCATATTGAAAGATAAAGCGCTTCCTAACAAAGGCAATTCTATATGCAGAAAAACTCAAACCCTAGATCTCTGATTAAGCATGAATGAGTACTTAGTACTTACCGCTTCCGGCTCCACCACAATCTTTATTGGCTATATATTATCCTTCTTTGGGTGCACTATTCCATTGACATCTTTTATATGACTTTCTCCTAAATTAAAGGTCTCGAATTTGAATTTTGGGTATAGAAAAATTCTTAATAAGAAATGCTATTCTTTGAATGGAGCTTTATCCGATGTGAATTTAAAATAGTCGAACTCTTATATAGATACAGAACACCGATGGAAAATAAAAAAATATAATCTTTTGTATGACTTTTGTTTTAATTTTATCACCAATTTTTTTATATATATTTAATTAAAATTATTTTTTTTAAAAAATATTTTAAGTCATATAAATATTAATAACTTATTTTAGATTATAAATATAAAAAAAATATTTTAAAACTTTTTATTCAGTCAAATACTATCACATAAGTGAAATGAAAAATGAGAAGAGAGTATCAATTTTGAAATTAAATTAATTTATCCGGATATTTGTGGGAAAAAATCGCTTTGAAGGTGAAATACTCATTATTAAAGGAAATTTAATTTTTTTATAATTTAATTTTTTTTAATTAATGATAAAAAAAATACTTATCATCTTTAATAATGATAATTTATCAAAAAAGTTTTTTATTGATTGTTCAATACCGGAGGACCAGCACTTGGATTTCCACTAATTTTTTTTTAAGGACAAATCGTGTTGTTATAAGTTGAGCTAATCATTTAACGCAACATGATGGAGAACGTATTAATTATATTAGGATATAATTTATAAACTAAAATATTGATATATTAATATTTTTAATAATTATTTTAAAAATAGATGCTTTTAATAATTATGTTAGGGATTGTGACTAGTTTGCTAATTTTTCCAAAATTAATTATATTAGGATACAATTATTTTCTAAAATATTGATATATTGACTTTTTTAATAATTATTTTAAAGTATAGATAGTTTTAATAACTATGTTAGGATTATGACTAATTTGCTAATTTTTTCTATAATTTATGACTTATAAATCAAGAATCGCAACTTAACAATTTTAGATGCTCAAATTACTTCAATTTTTAATAAAGTATTATAATAAGACATTTTCAATTCAGTTTTTTTCAGTTTGTGTTTTTCATTTACGTAGTATTAGATAATGAAGGTAATCACATAAAATATGTCATCTTATTTAATTATACACATGTTAAAGTAGAAAATATCTAAAATTTTACAATTTATTTAGACGAATGTGTACTATAATTAAGAGAAATAATATATTTTATGTGCTTAACTTGCCTATAGACCAATAAGAACATTAAAAAAAAAACTTTTTTTTCTTTCAAATTTTGAATAGAAAGTTAATTAAAGCACTTTTTTTTAAAAACAACGAGACATTCAATTCAAACCTGACTTATTTTTATTAAGAATATACATAAAATATCCTAGTAAGTTTTTAAAAATAAATATGTACCAAAACTTCTTTTTTTCATTACATGAAAATTACTTAACTATATATACATATATTTAAAAATTACATTCTCAAATGACACTCTAATTTAGAATTTTGCTCTTTCATAGGTATGTGCATTCTGTAAAGCAAAATAAATATAAGGAAAGAAAAATAGATTAGACCAATTTATAAAAATAAAGGAATCCCTTTTAATATTAAATACATAATTTTGGTCAAAATTCTTACTAGTTGGTAGAGTTTTTTATTAGATATTTGATAGACTTTTCTTGACAATAACATATGCTTTTAGCTTCAAGAAAAATAATTTTTTTGAGAGCAATTTTTTTTACGGACTCTTTAAGATTTTTATTTGATATTATCCCTAACTTATCTTAATATCAATCGTCAAATTTTTAAAACATTATTCACGTAATAATAAGAAGATGAAACAAGAATGGAGTAAAAAGGAGGTAAAAGAAGCAATCTTTTTTTAACGAGGACCTTTATTTGCTAATTACTCCACTTTTAAAATTTATTTATCTTATTTTAATTTAACATAAAATTTAAAAATAAATATAAAAAGAAAATGCTTTTGCAACATGCAATTGTAAATTAAAATAATTAAAATATATCAAAATACTTTTTAATTTTATATAATCTAATAGTATATCATATAAAAAAAACTAAAATAAAAAAACAGCTGGAAAACTATAAGACATTCTTCTCCGGCAAAGCATCCTTCAACTTTTTCAGATTCACATGGAGCCTCCACTTCTACCGGGACCACCCATTTCCACCACCGTCACCACGGCGGCGTCGGTGGCCGGGACTATGCCACAACCACCACCACCGACGGCGTCACATATCAACTACGCCAACTCAGTTGATTCCTCCCCAAAGTCACGGAAAACCAATTCCTGGGATGACCAGCAACAACCTCCACACGCCGGCGGTGGTGGCGGAAGTAACGGGAAGATTCGTCTTATGTGTAGCTACGGCGGACATATCATCCCTCGTCCTCATGATAAATCCCTCTGTTATATCGGTGGGGATACCCGAATCTTCGTTACCGACCGAAATACTTCACTTTCTGACCTTTCATCACGGATTTCGAAAACCCTTTTGGCTGGAAGGCCGTTTTGGTTGAAATATCAGCTTCCGAATGAAGACCTTGATTCTCTTATTTCTGTTACCACCGATGAAGACCTTGAGAATATGATCGAGGAATACGATCGTGTTACGAAAGCTTCACGGATTCGTGTGATTCTATTCACTAGTGAATTTGATTCGGTTTCTTCAATTGGGTCACTTTTACAAAGTTCTACGAAATCGGAGGATTGGTTTGTTCATGCTTTGAATGGGGCGACTTCTACTTCTACGACGAAGGTGTTTTCTGAGTCTTCTTCGGTGAATTGTCTTCTGGGTCTCGATGATGATGTTGGGAATTGTAATGTGAAGAGTGTGGATGGACAATTGGAGGGATCATTTGGTGCGAAGAATGTGAAAATTAGTGCTCATGATGTTCAGTCGGTGCCGGATTCTCCGATGGTAGAAACGACGTCGTCGTTTGGGTCGACTTCTTCCACACCGTCATTGACGAGTTTACCGCCGATTAAGGTTAATGTGGAGGAGAATCAAAGGATTGGGATTGAGGAACAGTTTTCACAGTTAGGGGTTGGAGGTAAAGTGGAGCAGAAGCAGGAAGAAGGGGGATTTATGGGTTTGACTTCACCTCCTGCCCCAGCTGCTCCGGTGGTCGGACCTGTGTTTTCCGGTGTGCCGGTAGTTGTTGGTGGGGATTACGGTAATCGATTTTTTTCAGATGATGAGAGATCAGAACAAGGGGTTACTGTTGGTTATAGAAATCCCGTTCAAACACAGCCCCAGCAACAGCAACAGCAACAGCAACAGCAGCAGCAGCCTCCACAATTGCAGCCAACGCTTGTTCTTCCTTCTGATTTGCCTTCGCCCAATTCAGTTTCAAGGTAAAAATATATAGCTAAAAAAGTTTTAGCTTTCTGAATTTTCAATATATGCTCAAATTTGTTCTTTATTAAGTGCTCAAATTGGTCATTTTATCTGATGTAGTGAGAGCAGTGTGATGTCTGGGCAGAGACATTTCTTTTATCAGGAACAAGTAGGTCAAATTCAGTCCGGGAACAATAGGGTTTCGCCTAATTCAGTTGATATGAAGCAGAGTGATTCAAATAATCGGGCTCAGGTACAACAACAGCAAGCCCAGGATGCTGGATATGCAATGCCAGTTCAGTATGATCAGCATCAACAAATGTATCAGCCCCAACAATATGTACATGCTAATCAATATATCCATCATACGCCTTCCGGCCCTGTGCCGATGACGTCTTATTATCCTATATACCCGTCGCAGCAGCAAACTCATCCTCCGCACCCTGCTCTTGAGCACCAGTACCCTGTTTACATTGTTCATTCTAGACAACCTTCACAAGCTTACAATTTGCCGGTCCAGCAAACAAATTATAGTGAGTCTGCTCAAACAAATGTTCCTTCTAACCAACCCCAAACACCTCCTGCACCTAGCATGGCTGCTCCTGCTGCAGCTTACAACCATCCTGGAAATCCTCCTGCCTCCAAACCTGAAATGACTACTGGTGCATATAGAACAGCAAATGCGGGAACTCCACAATTGGTTCAGATCTCTTCAGGCCAGCATCAGCAGCAATATGTTGGCTACTCTCAGATTCATCATCCCTCTCAGCCAATTGCTCCTACATCACGTGCTAACACCAATTATGCATATGAATTTTCTGATCCTACACATGCACAAATATACTATTCTCAGGCTCATGCTCCCCAGTTTGCTACTCAATACCAAACCATGACATCATCCCCGGCTGCTGGTTTACATAGTACTTCTTCGCAGCTTCCAACAGAAAAAAATCAACCAACAAATTAGAACTTCACCAGCCATGAAAGGTGAGTTGCACATGAAGAAACAATTTTGTGGACATAGGTTTGGTTTATGTTTAAAGTTTCTGTTATAAATGCTTGAATTTTGTCATTGTTATTGGTTTGTCAAATGTATTTGTTATAGGTATAAGACAATTGGGTGTTTTTTTCTTTTTCTTGTGCAATCCATAAATTGATAGCGGTCTTGGATCATACTGTAAACGCTCAAACTCAAATGATATTGTTCCATGTTCTATATATGAATTACGGAATAAATGTAATATAGTGATTGAGGCTTTTACTTCAGTTGTCTTGATATATTTCCCTCCTCATTTGTGGTTTTATTGAGCTTTGTGGCAATTTATCTGTACCACCATGACATATTAATTGAGAACATACATAGAAACAAGCATACGTGATCTTTGACTTGTTGAATAGAGCCCATGCCTTTTGATGCTAGGATAGTTTTAAATTCAGAATATTGTATGGATCAGCCCAAAATTTATGTGTTACTTGGTGTATTAAGAAATGGTTTGGTTAAATCAAGCTGCTTCTTAGATTCAGAAAAAACTTCATTCCTAATTTTACGGTTATTTCTGGGTCATTTTTAGATGTTTCGTGTCTCAAACTAACAATTTCACCAGTCCTTAATTTAAAGCTAGAGGCAGTCATATACGGGGGATAACGGTTTGGTTAAATCCTGTTGCTTCTTATATCCAGAAAGAACTTCATTCCTAATTTTACAATTATTTCTGGGATTTTTTCTAATTTTTTGCGTCTCTAACTAGCAATTTCACTGATCCTTTAAAATAAAGTTAGAGAAAGTCATATATGAGTGGGGATACCTCTTTCTTTTATAAGGAATTAGGGGATAACTCTTATATTTTTCTAGGAATGAGGGGACAACCGTGTTGTTCTTAATGGTATATATTTCTTCTTTTGGCAATTAACAGACAGTTGTATTAATCACCAGTATGAATACTTACATAGCCAGAGCCAATCAAGCCTGATTGATCATCTAACAGTAGCCAAAAATTCCTACATGCACTATCAACACTAACTAAGCTTGAAGGTCATAATATGAGTAAACAAGTTCACATTTCTCCTAATTCGTATACATAAGGTTGTCTTCAAATCATGTGTCAAAGTTTCCTTACTTCTGTTCTTCATGTTGAAGATTCCAGACTTTCTTTCTCCCCCGGCCCCCATAATCCATGTACCCACTGCTGCAAAACTTGCCTTGAGCAAGGCCCCTCACGATGTTCTTGATCTGCAAGTTTGTTGGATCCAGTGGCATTCCTGTTCCCACATCAGTATGGTCCTTTGCCAGTGTAACCAGTGTAGCATGTCTTTCCAAAGTTCATTGGTGTAAACAACAATCATTTCTGGTGCCAATTCATGGCATAGTTTTATCAGTACAACCGTAGTCCTTATTAAATGAAAAGAATTTTGTACAAACATTCTTAAGTTACAGAACTATAAACCATGCCTACTAATAATCTGTTTTGCTGGTACAGTTATCATTCTTTTTGAGTTTGAATTTGTGAACCATGCTAAGGATCCTGGCAAAGTGGTAGTACTAAATTCCCTCTCATGTTCTATTAGTGAGCTTTTATCAAACTATGATTTATAAAGATTTAGTTCATGGATGTTATGTTTCTCTTTGTTAGAATGATAATGAGAACCTCATATGTTCATCTAGTTACACGTTTTCAGGTGTTTGTTGCGTCAAGTGTCTATCTCTCTGTCCCTCTCTTTCTGTATATATGTTAACAGAATCCTTGCTGGTGATCCACACAATATTCCTCATTAATAGTAGGTTTCTTTATACACACTTATTTTTCTTTACTTCGGTTGGCAGTTTAATTTGTACGAACCAATCTTTCCATATTTAAGTTGCAGCTTACTTTTCTCGACTTCGATTGGCAGAAGAGATAATATGCATGCTTTACTCTTGCTCTATTTGGTACCATGTTAACTTGTTGGCCTAATTTGTGCCACAACTCTAATCAGCGTTCGTACTAAGGTGATGATGAACTATTGAGTGCTTTGTTATGAAGTTTGCTGTAACACATAGTACTATTTTACTTCGGTTGGAATAGAAATCGATCAAAAGACAAAATATAACTTCTGTTTTGGGGCCAACTGAGATATAAATAAAAATGTAGACACACCATGTAATAGGGAGCTTCTGTGAAACTGCAGTTACAGTTACAGTAGGTGCATTTTAATTAGAACCTTCATTCTCTGGGATTGATGTGCCAAATGGATCATGCATATGTTTATTTAACCACAATTTGGTTGCATTTCTTGTGTTCCTTTAGACTTTTCTAATTGCTATTATCACATTATGTTAATGCATTTCCAGTAAAGCTTATTAAATACGTGCTAGATTCTCATCGGAGGTTTGGAGATAGACTGTGGAGTTTAAAGGTTCAGGTTGGGCAGAACTAAGAAAAATATTCAGAGTGCAGGTTTCAGATGTGGAAGTGAGTATTGAAACACGAGTCATCCCCAAGAATCTGGGGTCCTAATCCAAGAAAACGGGGAGATTGACAATGATGGGGAGGAGTGTTGGCCGGCAAGAACTTGATGTCTAGAATATGAGAGTAGGATGTTGAGATGGATGTGGGGGCATATGAGCGATAGGATTAGAAACAAAGCTACTTGGGACAAGGTATGAGTAATCTTTGTGGTGGACAAGATGAGGAAGGAGAGATTGAGATGATTTAGACATGTAAAGAGAAGACACACAAATGCCCTAGTAAGAAGGAATGAGAGGTTGACTTTAGTGAATGTAAGGAGAGGTATCGGTAGATTGAAGAAGTCGTGGGAAAAAAGTGATTTAGACAGGATACGACACACTTGCAACTTACCGAGGACATGACTCTAAATAAGAAGATGTGGAGGTCGAGGAGTAGGGTAAAAGGTTTGTAGGTCGAGCGTTGTCTAGTTTTTTTTTTTTGTATTATTATTACTCTATTACTACTTTCTTACTATCTTCGATTTTTAGTATTAAATGTTATTTCATTTACTTCCGTTTGCGTACTTTTTTGGCATTGTTACTATTCTCCTGTTCATTATTTTCGATATGATTTATTTGTTATTATATTTGCTTTGCATACTTGTTTTTATATGTTTTACTTGATTCGATAGTCTATCGGAAACAACCTCTTTTCTTTACTTTCATAAGATAGTGATTCACAAGACAGTGGTAAAGTTGTTGCTTTCTCAGACTTTATTTATAAAATTACATTGAGTATGTTGTTATTGTTGTTTGTTCTCGCCCTGCTGTTATTTTTTTCCGTGTTCTTTTCTCATGTTATTATTTTGATTGACACTCAATTTTGGCTGTATGTTAAAATTGTAGTTAGCTTATGTAAATTAGTTGAGGTTGGAAACAATTAGGTGAGTTAGATAATGAATTTTCCAAGTCATATTGTCTTGTTGTTACAGCAAGCAGAGTATTCTGTTGTTACTTCAAATTATCATATTAAAAAAAAGTACTAGTTGATTCCTTATTGTTTTAATTTCTTATTTAAACTCCTGCAATTATTGTAAATCTGGCTCTTAAAACATAATTAAAATGGCTAATTATGAAGTGTCATATGTTAATCCATCATCATTGTCTTGCAGATCGATCATCATGTATTATGGTCCACGTGAACTTTAGTAATTTTTGCTCAAACAACATGTACTCATATATATAATTATAAACTTAATATTGTATATTAATTAATCGATTTGAAGTTGAAATTTCTCCAAAAATCTGATGTGGACAAGTTTTTGGAACTTTGAAATTTTTTGAAGAAAAATTCTCAAAAGTTGATGCAAACTATATGGCCAAGTGCTCCTATGTATAATATTACCCTTTGTTGTTCTATCAATCTGGATATTAGTTATTTAAGGATTAGTTAATGCGCAGAAATGAAAGAAAGTATTTTGATACTTCTCCAAAGTGAATAATAAAGACACAATATTTAAGTAAAGTCATAAAAAGGAAATTATATTACATATTGTTACTTTTAAAAATCATAAAGTGTTGTGTTAATTTTACTATATTGCAAAAATTAAATCTATTATATTATATATCACAAAAATCAAAAATTAAATTTACATTATATTCCAAAAATAGAAGTAAAAGTTCAAAAAAAGAAAAAGCATGGCATGACGTGTTCCTTTTATCTCAACATCCCATTTTGCACAAACTGTTCCAACTCAAAATCAAATTATTAAAAAAAAAAAAAAAAAAAAAAAAAGTTTACGTCTCAAACCTTCCAAAGTCAAAAGAGTAAAAGATTTATCAAACCAATTTTCTTTATCCAAATTGTCACGAATCCCAAAAACTATGGTTTATCCAATTCAATCCGATATTCGATCGGCGATACAAATCGCCGCCGTATTCCGCCACCACAACCAGTACCACCACCTCACAAATCACCGCCGGCGACTTCCTCCCGCAGTCATTTCATACCGGAACTCCCCGAATTGCTGCTTCACGGTGAACTCCGCCTTTAAACTCAGAGCTTTCACCACCAATGATGGCGATACTACAGTCCAGAAGGTTTGTAATAAGCCATCGTTATGCACTGCCGACGAACTCCACTATGTGTCGGTTAATAATTCCGATTGGAAACTTGCTCTCTGGCGATACATTCCTCCTCCTCAGGTATTTGTTTTAAACTAGTCCATAACATTTAAGTACTCTATATACTGTATGATATTTTGAAAAAAAATAAATATATTTGACACTTTCATTGCTATGTAAGTTCAAATTTTAATTTTGTGATCAATTAAATTAAATGTGTTCATATAGAATACAACAACAATACACCCAGTGTAATCTCGTAAGTGGTATTTGGTGAGGGTAGTGTGTACGCAACTTTACCCCTAACTTGTGATGTGAAGGTAGAGAGACTGTTTCTGTAGAAACTCTGTTTGAGTAAATGTGGTCATATAGAATTGGTCCCAATTTATAAGAAATTAATACATTTAGAGTATTTGACACCATTCTATCTTATTCAACTTTTAAATTTTGTGTTCTATCAAATACTGTTATATAAAATGAAACACAGGGAGTGATACTATGAAGGATTTACAGTTCTGTTACATGATTTTTTTGTTCAAAGATTTGAGCTTTGCATTAAGGGTGTGTGATTTTTGATGATGATAGGCTCCAAAGAGAAATCATCCCCTGCTTCTGTTGTCTGGCGTGGGGACTAATGCTATTGGATATGATCTTGCTCCTGGGGTATGCTACTCGTCTGCCTTCTCTCCGTTCTTTGTCCATTCTTCTGTTTTGTTGTATGTGCAGTTTTGTGTGAAAGAGTAGTCGGGGACACTCTAATTTGCAGATTCATGCCTGTATAGGTGAACAGTGAACTAGGTGATCTTAATGGATCGTTCATTGATGGCCACATTTAATAGATCATAATGAGAGATGTCAAATGTGTATATTATCAGTGCTTAGTGGATATGTCAGGTTCCATTAAAGTTCCACTCTTTATTTCGTGCTTGTTTCTGAATCTGGTAGAGTTCTATGGCATGCTCAAATTTTGTAGAGTTAACCCTGGTTTTGATGTTGTACTATCCTTACTACTTTTCTCATACTTTATGCATTTCAAGCGTATAAAAGTTTACTCGTGTGATTTTTTTATTACTGGCTTGTTATCTATTTCATCTTCCTTTTTTTTATATGGCTTTATGGCTGCATCAATCAAGTGTTGATGGTAGTCACGTGGCTAGCACTTTCTGTGATTGTACATTTCTGAAATATGAATTGTGATGACGATTTTTGCTTAGTTGCTAGTGATGATTTCTATCTTCTTTTTTGTTTTATTTTGAGATAAATCTAAATGTCTGCTGGTTAATGCAATAACTAGTGTCAATTTGATTTCACTCTATCTTGTCTATTTTTTGTTTAAAGTTCTGTTCATACATCTTCTTATCCTTTTAAGTTCATTTTTATCACTTGAGGCAAGTATGTGCACCCTACTCTTCAGTGGAGGTTTAGAATTCCTTATCACTTCAGGCAACCATGTCCATCCTGCTTATCAAAGAAATCTTACATAGTATGGCTGTTTTAAATTCTTTCTAAAAGTTATTTAATCACGGTCTTTGCTTTTAAAAATAATTATGCAGTCATCTTTCGCCCGGTACATGTCTGGTGAAGGATTTGACACTTGGGTTCTTGAACTTCGTGGAGCTGGGTTGAGTGTGCAGGAGTCAGATTCCACAAACATTGAGAAGACTGCAATTGCAGTCTCAGAACAGATGGAAGCTGCCGCTGATAATGCTACTGACAAAGTTCTTTCTGCAGCACAGCAGTCAACAGATGCCCAGAGTACCTTAGAAGAGTCTGACATAGCTGTGGTCAAAGAAGAATCCACAGCTATTGCAACAATGTGGGATGAGTCAAGAGTAGTAAACGAACTTACGGAAACATTTATGCGCTTGTCAGAAAGAGTCTCTGGCTTCCTCAATGAAAGCCAATCAAGGATTATGTCTGCTAAACTATTTGATCAAATATCAAAATTATTAGAGGATTCCTTTCTTTATGAACGCTTTAACGAGACAAGGGGGAAGTTGTTAAGTCTGCTGGAGACAGGGCAAAACTCTGCCGTTGTTGACCAAGTAAAGGATCTTAGCCAAAAGCTAGTAAATATCATTGAAGAAGGCCAACGTTCTGTTTCTCCGTTAGTTGATCTGCATGAACGTCTAACCACTACCATAGAAGATTTCCAGAAACAGCTTGACTTGATTGTCAAGTATGATTGGGACTTTGATCATTACCTGGAAGAGGATGTTCCTGCTGCGGTGAGGTGACAGATCCCCATGTTGTAGAATATAAAGATATTATTGTCCTTGAGATTACACAGCCAAATGAAATTCAGAATTTGTTGATTTTTCACTCTTCTTTATTATTCTGACTAGTCTAATTATTGTATTTTCATTCTAGATGGAATACATTAAGGCTCAAACTGCACCAAAAGATGGTAAACTTCTTGCCATTGGACATTCTATGGGAGGAATATTACTGTATGCTTGGCTATCACAGTGTGGTAAGATTCATTCGTTGTTTATATGGAATTAACGTTGTTACATTTACATGATCTGGCGGGTCTACTTATGAGCCACTTAAGATACTAGTAAATTAATGTGCAAGAGTCTTGAAAAAGTAACAAAGAATCCTTTCTGTAGTTGCAGTTGATAAGAAAACAGTAATATTTAAACGTTTTATTTAAATTACGAAGGCAGTATAATTCCAGAAATTTATTCCATGAACCTGCTGGAGTATCATACGATTTAGTTTTGAGATTAAATTCCAAAGGCTACCACTTCAATTGGTGCAACCTTGAGTTAACCTGGTCTCCTCTTGACTTAATGTTCTTTTAATTCCTAATATTAATTGAGCTTTTTGCTGAAAATTAAGAAAGATGCTATAATTCACAACAGCTTTGGGAGTGTAGTTGTAATAGCCACTAAGTGCAGTACTCCTATTAACTTAAAAATTCCATTACGAGGGTGCACTAAGGTAAACAGGACCTGGTTAACAATGTGACTTATCTGCTTACTAGCGTGTTTCATACAGAGCTGAAAATGAGCCATCTTTTGAACTTATTGAGATTATAGGGAGCTAGGCAAGATTTTATACTTTCTCCATACGTTTTAACAGTGTGTATGGGACAATTTGATTTGGAAGGAATTGGACCTTGTTTTAGATGTAAAAAGGTTTCGCAACTAACAGATAAGTCACTTGGAGCATTGTTTGATTCCTTATTAATGGGCAGTGGGCACAGTCTCAAAAAATTATTTTCAGACTGACTACATCCGGGAATCATACAGATTATGAGATAATTTTAATATGTTTCTGGTTTTATCTTGGAAAGGATTGCAAGGAAGAGAGCCTGGATTAACTGCTATTGTAACTTTGGCTTCGTCACTGGATTACACATCTTCAAAGTCTGCACTCAGACTGCTCCTACCCCTTGTAAGCTAAAAATAAATGTCTTTCAACTCTCGTTGTGCAGCAAAAAGCCCTTTCAGCATATTCTTATATTTATTTACCTTGGCTGCAGGCTGATCCTGCCCAAGCTCTCAATGTACCTGTTGTCCCTTTAGGAGCATTACTCGCAGCAGCTTATCCTCTTTCTTCTCGCCCTCCTTATGTGTTGTCTTGGCTTAATGATTTAATATCAGCTGCAGACATGATGCACCCAGAGTTGCTGAAAAAGCTCGTATTAAATAACTTCTGTAAGTGCTTAAATGGGCAATAAGTAGATATTTTATTATTAATTGATTGTGAACTGTAAAATTTATGGTCCTCTTGTTTTATAATTTATTTATATGGAGAGCAGGCAAGTGTCAAGTTTCATCACTTAGGTTATAGATATTTGGTATGAGTTTTGGAGATAACAGTATGAGAAACTTACATGTTCTGAAGAATGATTCAATGACCATCTGGCTATGCCCCACATTCCTGTCTACAGTGTTTTTTGCATCAATTCATTCTTTTCCCAAGCACTTTCTGTCTAGATGATATGTTGAGTCTGAGTTGAACTAATATTCTACGTTTCAGATACATCCTCATGGGTATCAGTTAGGAAGGCAAATGTACTTATTAATTATGATTATTAGTATATCTCATCTTTCACAGTAGTCATGTAGCACTATACAAGGAAGAACAGCCAAAGTTTGAAGTATGTCCTTTGGCTAGCCAAATTGAATTTTGATTTGTACTTGCTTGTAACTAACCTATGAAGTATGAACAATGGTCTGTCTCATCTAGTTGGTCTCCTTCTTGGTCTCAAGAGGAATCAGTACTAAAAACTAAAACGGCCTTGCCTTATAGGCTTCTTAGCAATAAGGTAATCAGTGGAAACTAACTAGGTGAGAGACTGAGAGTTGATTCTTATTCTTATTTGTTCGCATAAAGAATGAGCGACAAAAGACTATTAACATCTTCAGATAGAAAAAGAAAATTATACCAAGTAAACATCTGCTGTATATTTATTTGCCAGCTAGATATTTTCTCCTCTGTCAAAGAGCTGCATATATCAATATATGTATTTGACTCTTTGCTTGATGAACTATTGACTCTTTGCTCCCACAAGTTTCACTCCTGTGTAACTGTTTTCATGACACTGTGGAACAGTGTTGATAAATGATCTTCAATGGAAGAGTGTTCCCATCAAAGTAAGCGAAGTTATGCATAACTGATTTATAAGGGCTGTAGTCTGATGGTGATCCAGAAAGTTCACTTTCTTCTGTTAAAAAATTCCTTTGGGGATCACGCCCTTTCTATGTTCTCTTGAGATTTCACAGGTACCTTTTACTACAGATTTTCTAATAGATCTTCTGGCAGGTACTATTCCTGCTAAACTTATTTTGCAGTTGACTACAGCTTTTCGAGAAGGGGGACTCCGTGACAGAAGTGGTAAAATATTCTACAAGGATAATCTTCACAAAAGCAATGTACCCGTGTTGGCTGTTGCTGGAGATAAAGACATAATCTGCCCACCAGAAGCAGTGTGCGGTATGTGTCATAGTACTTCCGCTCATTTTTCTGTCAGAGTATGATAAGTTTTCTAACAATTCTTTTCTTGCAACACATTGGTTCAAGCAGAAACGGCAAAGCTTATCCCCGAGCACTTGGTCACCTACAAAGTATTGGGGGATGATAATGGTCAGCATTATGCTCATTATGACTTGGTGGGAGGACGCATGGTATGTAAACTTTAACAATTTCTAGCTTCTTTTGGAATACATAAAGGAGAACAAACTACAATGGAAACAAAGGAGCTATATGAGTGACATTAACTGATTGGATTTAGACTAGTTATTCATTTGGGAATAAATGTGAGTTTTAGAGGAATTTTAATTTGCTTGCTTTGAAAGACATATTATTTAGTATTAGAATGAGATTAACCTGAATAGTCCGGACTGGATATGGAGAATTCATAAAACCAAACCCTACCGATATAGGATTGAGGATTTGAGGTCTAGTTGATTGATTGATTAGCAGACAGAGTATAGAAAAGGATGATAAAGAATAGAAAGATGCTGGAAGTGGAGAGGTGCCTAGTCACATTGGAATTGCCTTTCAATGTTTTTTTTGTTTCCTTATGTAAACCCGAGAGTTAAATATACCTAGATTAGGACATACATGATACGTTATTTACTTTCACAACTCCGTGAATCCATGAAATAGGCATCTTTTGCATGTGCATTGATATTATTTTTCCGTTTCTATTATTTCATAACAACTTCTACTCTTCCTGGTGCCTGCAGGCTGCAGAACATGTATATCCTTGTATAATCCAATTTTTAAGCCGTTATGATGATACTAGCTAGGGCCTGTACTCTAGTTTTGACCATTCTTTGGTTAGCGAGCTCCATATTCCTTGGCGCCAAATACGCTTGTCATGGTCTCATTCATCACTCGTATCCATAGATGCTAGTTAACAAGTGAGACCAAACTTATCTGAAATTGTGTTCTTTGCTCTGTTTTCTACCCTTAATTGTAATCAAGTACCTTGTTTATATTGTAGGGAGTGCGTATACAAGTCCCCTGAACCCGAGGAAGGTTCATGTCAAGGAAGGAATTTGACAGATTCTTTAACCATACCTCATATGTAATGTGTGTTTAGTTTCTCATTATGTAACCTATCTAGTGGTTTGTTTCTCTCTCTTTTGCCTACTGCCCATATATTGTCCAGTTATTATTTGGTACTTTGTGTTTCCTGTCTAAATGTAAGAAAGGCAGGAAATTAAAGTACATGTTGCAGTTAGTCACACCGGAAATAGTACAGTATTATTATATCACATGAAGCTGAAGCACTCAATGAGATATCATAATAGTTACAAATTACAATAAACTAAAGATCAATGTAGAGCTTGATTGAATAGCAAAACTTATAACTTGTCTAGAAACGATTATTTCTTCTTCTGTAATTCCTTTGACCTTGTTGCTTCTTTCTCATTCGCATGATAAATTTGTGTTCCAGTTGTTCGATGATTCTTGCTAGCCATCTTGGATTTCCCGTGGAGATCATGAAATATATTATGGACATTCCGATACATAGTCCACTGCCATAACCCATCAGAGCAGCTTTCCAAAAGTCGTTGAGAAATTCAGAGTTGCTTTCTTGATCTTCTACGGTATAATTTGTTTCAGATACACGATCATTGCCACAACCATCTGAATTTGGGAATCCATGTAATCCAACATTACCTTCATATGAGTTGTTCTGGAATGTAGAGAATTGTGGTCCTTGAGGGATGCATCCTTGGAGATAATTATAGGAGAGATTTAAGAATTCAAGAGACGTAAGAGAAGCAAGTTGTTGTGGTATCTCTCCTGAAAGATGGTTACACGATAGGTCCAATGATTCAAGTACAGATAAATTTCCAAGTGATGGTGGTATATGACCTTGCAGTTTATTATGAGACAAATTCAGCACCCGAAGTGCAGTGAGTTCTCCCATAATACTTGGAATATTCCCTACAAATCTGTTACTTGAAAGATCAACGGTGGTGTAAGTTGTCAAAATTCTAACAAGTTCAAGCTCCCGTCCCTTGGTTGCAAGTGTAATAGAATCGTGGCAATAACTGTACACTCCAAGATATATTGGTGCCTTCATTGCTTGATCAATTCTCATCATGACTTTTAGATGTTGAAACATACTCGTAGGTAAGTTTCCCGAGAAGGCATTGTAAGATAGATCTATGATTCGAAGCTGGGGAAACAAGTTCTTAATCCTTGTTGTTCTAATGAGTCCATGAAATTTGTTTGATTGCAAGCTTAAAACTTTCAGCTCTGACAGATTTCCCAACCACACTGGGAATGTGTCGTTGAAGTGATTATCTCCTAAATCAACGACTTGCAACCTTTGACAATTGGCCAAAGATCGAGGAATTCCTCCCTCGAGTTCATTGCCATGAAAGTTGATGCTTCTAAGTGAACAACCAATCCCAAAAGTAGTTGGAATAGCCCCAACAAACTTGTTGTGGTGCATATCCAAAACCTCAAGATGGTCACTCATGTTGCCAAAACATTGAAGAATTTCTCCCTTAAAATTGTTTTCCCCCAAATCTAAAGTTCGTAATGATGTTAAATTGCAAATAGACGAAGGAATATCCCCACTGAGATTATTATATGAAATCATTAATACCTGGAGTTTAGTCATATGATCCAAACATTGTGGAATTGCTCCCCTCAAGTTGTTTCTTGATAAATCAAGATACAATAAGTTTTGCAAGTTTCCAATCTGATAAGGAATGGAACCAGTAAGGTAATTGTTTTGAAGCTGCAAAGCTATCAACTCAGTCCAATTGGTAATGAGATCTGATGAGACCTCACCAGAAAGAAAATTATCGGACAACGCCAACTGAGATAACTTGATCAAAGAGGACAAAGATATAGGCAATGTTCCTTGCAGAGCATTCTCTGCTAGAGCCAAATGAGTGAGGTTTGTACAAAGGCCTAACTCAGAAGGAATGGTTGAGTTCAAATGATTCTTTCGAAGATCAAGTTGTTGAAGATTTCTAAGTTTGCCTATAGAAGATGGAATCTTCCCTTGAAATGAATTGTTGAAAAGTACAACAACTTCAAGACTAGAGGCATTGCCAATATTCGATGGTATCGATCCACTAAAGTTGTTGCCATT
>JAJOOO010023005.1:0-15713 GCA_029582685.1 Solanum piurae | reverse complement strand
GATTTTTTTATATACAGCTAAACAAGTTTCCGGTAACTTCCGAAGCACATTTTTAAGAACTTTTTGGGTCATTTCAAATATAATCATTTCATTAATTTCTCAACTCCAAACTCACATATGAGGCTCTAGTTTCACTCTATCATTTTCCGTGTCGTTACAGTATGGGACTTCTCTTGCACATTGCACTTGTGGGATCCTAAGAGATAGTCGTAGTAGTGCTCTCATATGATTATGATGATTATGACTTATGTATTTTGAAGCTATGTTATGTATGATCATTATGAATATGGTAAGTTATGATGATATATGATCTTATGAATGTATGCATGAAGTAGATTGCTTAATGTGATACCTGGCTTTGAATAGGGTTATGGGGTTCTATTTTTTGCATTGCACTAGTATTGCTTGGGTTGTCTACATGTTGGGATGATATTTTATTGGTTTGGACTATGTTGCTTATTTTGTGTGTATATTGGACTTACTTGGTAAAAGGCATGTTTTGACTAAATGTCCTTTTATGCATGTTTCAATGGTTTTTCTGCATAGTAGCCATACTTAGTACGTGTGTAGTACTAACCCATATTATCTCCCTTTTTCCCCAAACATTTAGGTTCGGGCCGTTGAGGATTCAAGCTTACTTCTCAAGACACTTGGAGTTGCTTCCTCAAGTTTGTGTGTCCTCAAGTCCGAGGACAAGACCCTATGATCTAGCTTCTATGTTTAGTTCTTTGCTTATGTTGAAAGACATTGTTGTACTTTCCTAATTTGAAGACTTCTTATATATGTAAGGGATAAGTCCTATTTTCGATACTTCTATGTCTAGATGGTACATTGTGACGAAGTTAGAGTCTGTTTTTCATATATGAAGTGAAGTTGAACTTCCAAAGTAAAAGTTTTAAAATTTCCATGATTTTATTCTATGATACATTCTATGACGAATGCTAAGGGCTTGTATAAGACCTCTTCGAGGTCGAATACACCGGTAACGACTAGGGGGTGGTCTCGGGTCGTTACAAACTTGGTATCAAAGCATAAAGTTGAGAATATTGTAGGATTCATGTCACAAGATACCAGATCGAGTAGAGTCTTGTTTATGGGTGTGAAGCGCGCCAAACTTATGAATGAGAGGCTATGAGATGCTTAGGAACTTTCACTCTTTTGTTAATCCATAGTCGTGCCTAAAAGTCTTAACTCTATTTAGTCCTTTTCTTCTAATCCTTCTCTTGTGCTTATAGGCAATGAATACAAAAAGGAACAATGCAAGGAGGGCCGGTGAGGAGAATGTGAATGAGGCGGTTCCCCCCGAAGCTCCTCAAAACACTCAAGTTCCTATTGAAGAAGGGGCTGTGTCTAATGTTGAAATAAGGTCGGCTATTCATAATTTGACTCTAGTGTTGGCCACTCAAGTTTCTAGGGATGCTAGGGTGCAAGTGAACCCCAATGATAGCACTACCGCTTCTAGGATAAGGGATTTCACAAGGATGAGTCCCCATACTTTCTTTGGCTCCAAAGTGGAGGAGGATCCACAAGGTTTTATGGATGAAGTGTTTAAGGTTCTAGAGGGTGTGGGTGTGTCCTCTCAAGAAAAGGCAGAGTTAGCCGCCTATCAACTCAAAGATGTGGCACAAGTGTGGTATGAGCAATGGAAGGAGTAGAGACCTATTAGAGAGCGTCCGATAAGTTTGGCTATATTCAAGACGGCTTTTCTTGATAGGTTTTTCCCCTTGGAACTAAGGGAGAGGAAAATGCAAAAATTCATCAACCTTCGTCAAGAGGGTATGACTGTGAAGGAGTATGGCCTTAAGTTCACTCAATTGTTCAAGCATACTCCTACTTTGGTGTCGAAATATAGAGCTACTATGAATAAATTTGTTATGGGGGTATCCGATCTTGTGGTGGATGAATGTAGGTCGGCTATGCTAATCCCAAGCATGGACATTTCTCATCTTATGGTTCGTGCCAAAAAAATTGAGAAGCAAAAGCTTAAGCAAGTTGGTATAGAATTGAAGAGGTCAAGGGACGATGATGGAAATTCTTCTAAGGTTAGGTTTGAAATCCAAGATATCCCAAAGTTCAAAAAGAGGTTTTCCAACCAAAGTCCTCCTAACACTACAAGGGTCAACAAAGGTAAAGTGTCTACCCCCAAGCCTCAAGAAGCAAGAGGTGGTGGTTCTTATGTTAAGAAGCCTATTTGTACAAAGTGTGGTCGAAAACATGAAGGCAAGTGCCCAGTTGGCACGGATAATTGCTATGGTTGTGGTAAAAGAGGCCACATGAGGAGGTACTGCCCTATGCTAAAGGCTCAAGGAAGGGAAAATGCTCAAACACAAGCAAGTGGCCCAAATCCCGATGCTTCTAAGAAGAATCACTTTTATGCTCTCCAATCCCAAGGTGATCAGGAGAGCTCTCCGGATGTTGTAATCGGTACGCTACAAGTATTTTCAATAAATGTTTATGTATTTTGGGATCCCGGTGCCAATTTGTCTTTTGTAACCCCTTTAGTGGCTATGAAATTTGATATGCTTCCCGATGTCTTAGATGAACCCTTTTCGGTTTCAACCCCGGTGGGTGATTCCATAGTTGCTAAAAGAGTTTATAGGGGTTGTCCTATATCATTGCCCAATAGAGTCACTTTGGTTTATTATGTGGAACTTCATATGTTAGACTTTCATGTTATAATGGGGATGGATTCGCTTCATGCTTGTTTTGCGTCCATAGATTGTAGGACCCGAATTGTGAAGTTTCAATTTCCTAATGAACCCATTTTAGAAAGGAAGGAAGGAAATTCCGTCCCTAGGGGAACGATCATTTCATGTCTAAATTCTTGTAAGTTGATTTCTAAGGGTTGTCTCTATCATATTGTGAGGGTCAAGGATCTTGAGTTCGAGATTCCTACTTTGGGGTCGGTCCCCGTAGTGAAGGATTTTCTAGAAGTCTTTCCCAATGACCTACCCTGAATTCCTCCCGAACGGGAAATAGATTTCTGCATAGATATATTGCCAGATACACAACCCATTTCAATCCATCCTTACCGGATGGCCCCGGTGGAGTTGAAGGAATTAAAAACTCAACTCAAAGATTTCTTGGATAAGGGTTTCATCCAACCTAGTATATCTCCTCGGGGTGCACATGTGTTGTTTGTGAAGAAGAAGGATGGATCTCTTTGTATGTGAATTGATTACTGACAATTAAATGAGGTGACCATTAAGAACAAGTATCCACTCCCTAGGATTGATGACTTATTTGATCAATTTCAAGGAGAGTTAATTTTCAAAAATTGATTTGAGGTCGGGTTATCACCAACTTAAGGTGAGAGATGTTGATGTTCCGAGAACACCCTTCCGAATAAGATATGGTCATTTTGAGTTCTTAGTGATGACCTTTGGTCTTACAAAGGCCACGACGGCTTTCATGGACCTTATGAATCGTGTGTTTAGAAATTATCTAGACTCATTTGTTATTGTCTTTATTGATGACATCTTGATATACTCTAAAAGTGAGGATGATCACATGAATCATTTGAGAGTAGTATTGCAAGTCCTCAAATATCACCAACTCTATGCTAAGTTTAGCAAGGGCGACTTTTGGCTAAGATCGGTTGCTTTACTTGGTCACATTGTTTCTAGTGAGGGTATAAAAGTTGATCCAAAGAAAACCGATGCGGTCAAAAGTTGGCCTAGACCTTTGAGTCCTCCCGACATCCGAAGCTCTTTGGATTTGGCCGGTTACTACCAGAGGTTTGTTGAGGGATTTTCATCTATTTCATCTCCATTAACGGCCTTAACTCAAAAGAATTCCAAGTTCGAATGGTCGGAATCTTGTGACAAGAGCTTCCAATTGTTGAAAGATAAGCTCACCTCCGCTCATGTTTTGACCTTTCCGGAGGGCACCGAAGGGTCTGTAGTTTATTGTGACGCTTCCCGAGTGAGTTTGGATTGTTTCCTCATGCATCATTGTAACGTTATAACTTATGCCTCGAGACAACTCAAGGTGCATGAGAAGAATTATCCAACTCATGACCTAGAGCTAGCGGCCGTAGTCTTTGCCTTAAAGATCTGGAGACACTGTCTCTATGGAGTACATGTGGATGTGTTTACCAACCACAAGAGTCTTCAATATGTTTTTAGCCAAAAAGAATTGAATATCCGACAAAGGAGGTGGTTGGAACTATTGAAAGATTATGATATGAAAGGTCCTTTACCACCTTGGAAAAGAAAATGTGGTTGCGAATGCTTTGAGTCTTGTATCTATGGGTAGTGTGTCACTTGTGCAACAACATAAAATGGAATTAGCCCGTGATGTACATAGGTTTGCCCGGTTGGGTGTCCGACTTGAATATTCCCCAAAAGGAGGTGTCATGGTCCGTCATAATTCTGAGTCATCGATTGTTGTTGACGTGAAGTCAAAGCAACATCTTGACCCTATTTTGATGGAACTAAAAGAGTTGGTTTTCAACAAAGCAATAGAAACTTTCTCTCAACGAGAAGATGGGGTGCTTAGGCACCAAGGGAGGTTATGTGTGCCGGATGTGGATGGCCTAAGATAGACAATCTTAGAGGAGGCCCATGGGTCCCGATACTCCATCCATCCGGGAGTAACCAAAATGTATCGTGACTTACGTGAGATTTATTGGTGGAACGAAATAAAAATAGACATAGCAAATTTTGTGGCTAGGTGTTCAAATTGCCAACAAGTAAAAGCCGAGCAACAAGGACCGGGAGGTCTAACTCAATTGATACCCCTACTTGGAAGTGGGAAGAGGTCCATATGGACTTCGTGGTAGGTTTGCCTCGAACCCGTAGGCAACATGACTCCATTTGGATCATTGTGGATAGATTGACTAAATCAGCCCATTTCCTTCCCGTCAAGGTTTCTTATTCGGAGGAAGATTAAGCTAAGTTGTACATTAAGGAGATTGTGAAGTTGCATGGGGCCCCGTTGTCAATTATTTCGGATAGAGGTGCCTAATTTACTTCCCATTTTTGGAGGTCTTTCCAAAGTGGGCTTGGTACTCAAGTGAAACTTAGTACCACATTTCACCCTCAAACGGATGGTCAAGTGGAACGCACCATCCAAACCCTAGAGGACATGTTGAGAGCGTGTGTCATCGATTTCAAAGGTAATTGGGATGACCACCTAAATTTTATAGAATTTTCCTACAACAATAGCTACCACTCGAGTATTGCTATGGCACCCTTTGAAGCACTTTATGGTAGAAGGTGTCGATCTCTGGTTGGGTGGTTTGAAGTGGGTGAATTTGCTCTTAGTGGTCCCGAGGTAGTCTATGAGGCTACGGAGAAAGTTTGACTTATAAGGGATAGGTTGAAAATGGCTCATAGTCGGCAAAAGTCTCATGCCGATAATAGAAGGAGAGATCTTGAATTTGAAGTAGGTGATTGGGTCTACTTGAAGATCTCACCCATGAAAGGTGTGATGAGGTTTGGTAAGAAGGGGAAACTTAGAATTTCGGTATGTCGGGCCTTATGAGATCTTTTAGTGTGTCGGAAAGGTCGTTTATGAGTTGAAATTGCCCATCGAATTGGCCTCGATTCAGCCGGTCTTCCATATTTCTATGTTAAAGAAGTGTATAGGTGACCTGGTGTCCATTCTCCCTCTAGAAGGTTTAGGGGTGTATGAGAAACTTTCTTATGAAGAGGTTCCGGTAAAAATCTTAGATCGTCAAGTTAATAAGTTGAGGAATAAAGAGGTTGCCTACGTAAAAGTCCTATGGAGAAACCACCTAGTTGAGGGTGCAACATGGGAGGCTGAGCCTGACATGAAGTCCCGCTACCTTCATCTTTTTCCTCCTACTCCTAGCCAAAGTTGAGGTTAGTAGTCTCTCTTAATTTGGTATAAATTGACAATCATGTGTGTTGATGATTATGACATGATTTCCTTGTATGTGCATATTTTTGTGAAAATTCATGCTTAAGTTGTATGTTGAGTTTTCATGAATTTTGTTTCTCATGGTTGAAATTGCACCTATAGATGTTGTGTAATGTTGTCTTCAAGAGAGTTGTAATGAGCATGCTTGATGTTGTCTTGTTAAAGAAATGTCGTGTTGATTGCTTAATATATATGTTGATGTTCATTGATTTTGGAGAAGGTAGTTCCTCCTATACTTATGTGAAGTAAAGAGTTTTGAGCATAGTTATGTTGTGGATTAAATTCCTATTTGATATGATGATATGATGTTGTTGATGTGACTGGTTGTTGTGCTGCTAGTTTGAGTCATTGTCTCCCTAGAAACAAGTCCAAGTGACATTCGGGGACGAATGTTCCTAAGGAGGGGATATTGTAACACCCCGGAAATTCTATGACTTAAGTTAGAGCCTCACCTTATGAATAATAACTTAAAAATAGTTAAAATGATGTTTCTAAACCTAAAGTAATGCTATTGACTTTGTTTGGAACAGTAGAAGTCTAAACATCAAGAAACGACCACGACGTCCGGAAACAAGAGAAAAATGTGTTCTAGTGTGTTCTTAGGTTTTGGGCAGGTTTGGGAGTGTCGTATGATGGTATAACTCTGTAAAAAGGTTTAAATTAGGTAAATATATGTTTATAGGGTCAAAACGTTCAAATACGAAACCCCGGGGCCACCCTAAGGGGTCCCGAGGAGGACCCCAACCTTGGCCAAGCAAGCTGCCCAGGCATATTGCAAATTGCACTTGGAGGGAATAGGTGCGCGTCGCGCACTAGATTCCCCAAGGAGCAAAAGTTTAGTTCACGACGCGGTCGTGTCGCGGACTCTACTGTCTCAAAATTTAATTACAAATATCTTCAAGGAACAGCTCCGCGTCGCGGACTTGTATGAATATGCAGAAATTCGGAAGATGAATTTCAAAATCTCCAATTTCTAGGTTTCAATTCTAAAACGTGGGTCTTCTTTCTAAAGTGAAATTGATGTAATAAACTGACTTTGATTAATGTTATATGAACAATTATGGATGAATTTATTTTGTATTGGTGGTTTCTTGAAGAATTCCCCATAAGACCCATGTTTCTCCTTCTTTTCCTAGTTCTAACCCTAGTTTGTGTTGGATATTGATTGAAGGCTATGAATTGAATGTGATGTTATGTAATTCATGTTTGTATGATGATTCTACCCTAGATAATGTATAATTTCTATGAAATTAGGGTTGATTCTTTGAATGAAGCCTTGAAGGCTATGAAGGGAATATGTCAATTGCTTAAATAGAAGTTGAGTATGTTATTACTTCATGGATTACCTTGTATTATGTATTGGTTATGAATTGTTTGGTAATTGAAGTATGAATGTCCCATGAAGGCAAGAAGGTATGAAGGTTAGTTCTTCTTTGAACTAAAGTATGAAAGGTGAATTACTTAGACTGTAATGATGCTATAACTAATGTGTTGTTGTGGTGTTGATGACCTAGTTTCCTCATCTTTAACCCTCTACACTTGAATTAGCTATAAAGTATGTATGTACATTATGGTATGATTGCTATTTGATTGAAAGGTAGTTCTCATGATTATAATGTAAAGTAAAGTTAAAGGTTTACTCACTTGCTAAGTGTTTCTAAAGTGAAAGGATTGTTACTCACTTACGAATACATACGAGCTATTATTGTAAGATGTCTATATAAGAGTCTAGTAAAGGCTAATGTGAACTTATGTGATGACTAAAGATGATTACAAAAGGGAATTAGATGATTAGCACCGAAAGGGCATATAAATGAGATGGGGGTTTCAAGTTTAGTAAGTCTGGCTCCCCACATGGGTTTCCTCACATTTAGAAAGTCCGAATTACCCACGGTATGTGTTGTCTAATGAGATGGAAACCCCCACGTTTAGTAAGTTAGGTTATCTAGAAGCAATCTCTTTGACCCTTAACTATGTGCCTACATAGGAATTTAACTTAGTGGATCCACTTTGATAGCTATGTACGAATGGTTACACCTTAGGCAAGTGTTAAGCTACTCTTTTCGGTGTGGGAGTAGAACACCGGATTCCATATAGCTCTCATGGTCTATGTCGGTTATTGCAATATTTCCATAATGTAAAAGTAAATGAAGGTACGAAAGGTGTGAACTCTTACTAGGGCTTTCTTAAGGGTTTCTACATAGTGTAAGGGAGGGTATGGGACTTCTCTTGCACATTGCACTTGTGGGATCCTAAGAGATAGTCGTAATAGTGTTCTCTTATGATTATGATGATTATGACTTATGTATGTTGAAGCTATGTTATGTATGATCATTATGAATATGGTAAGTTATGATGATATATGATCTTATGAATGTATGCATGAAGTAGATTTCTTAATATGATACCTGGCTTTGAATAGGGTTATGGGGTTCTATTCTTTGCATTGCACTAGTATTGCTTGGGTTGTCTACATGGTGGGATGATATTATGTTGGTTTGGACTATGATGCTTATTTTGTATGCATATTGGATTTACTTGGTAAAAAGCATGTTTTGACTAAATGTCCTTTTATGCATGTTTCAATGGTTTTTATGCATAGTACCATACTTAGTACGTGTGTTGTACTAACCCATATTTTCTCCCTTTTCCCACAAACATTTAGGTTCGGGCCGTTGATGATTCAAGCTTACTTCTCAAGACACTTGGAGTTGCTTCCTCAAGTTGGTGAGTCCTCAATTCCGAGGACAAGACCCTATGATCTAGCTTCTATGTTTAGTTCTTTGCTTATGTTGAAAGATATTGTTGTACTTTCCTAATTTCAAGACTTCTTATTGATGTAAGGGCTAATTCCTATTTTCGATACTTCTATGTCTACATGGTATATTGTGACGAAGTTAGAGTATGTTTTTCATATATGAAGTGAAGTTGAACTTCCAAAGTAAAAGTTTTAAATTTTTCATGATTTTATTCTATCATACATGCTAAGGGCTTGTATAAGACCTCTTCGAGGTTGAATACACCGGTAACGACTAGGGGGTGCTCTCGGATCGTTACACACTGAGTTTCTCCTTTCCTCGCCTTGTGCTTGGTTTCCTCATCAATTTGTTCTAGAAAGTTCGGCAAGCCTGATCGTTGTCACCGATCCATTCGGCGTATCACTGAGTTTCCCATTGGCTCGCCAAGTTGATTTTGTCCATGGACTATTTTTCTTGAAGTTTTGGTGAGATGGAAGCCCACTCGGTTAATCGGGGAGTGGCTTTGGTGAGCTCCAGCTTTGCTTTCCTTCAACCTTTTTGCTCCTCTTTGCATCATAATGTCCTTGCCTTACTCTTAAGCCTTTATTGCTGCATATCAACATATTATCATCAACTTTGAGCTTACATCTGGCATTAAGGACACTAAATCAATGAATAATAAGCCCTTCATGAGTCGAAATTCTCAACTCATCAGCTTGACAAACTTTGAGGTTTGGGTCAACTTAAGATGATTATATCTTTCACCAAAAATGATTAAGGTGGCCCATGACCTACCAAATTGAAGGTATTTTAGTACTACTTCCAATGCCACCAAGTGTTCCTAATTGCGAGCTCGGAGTAAAACATTATGCTTATTTTAGTGAAGCCATGTCAGGCAGGACAACATGGCGACCCACTAGACGGGCCATCATTCCTTAGACGACTCGTCAAGCCCCTCTTGAAGATTACATCATTAGTTTTAAGTGATTTTGCACCCCCAAGGCCACTATGAAGGACCACATACGCCTAGACGGTTCGTGAAGCTTCACATGGACCGTTAAGTCATCCGTGAAAGAGGCTTGTCAGGTTTTGAATTTTGGGTAAACTTCAAACCACCATATCTTTCATCACAAAATTAATTAGGTAGCCCATGACCTATCAAATATATCATCTTTGAGTCGTCTTATGAATGCCACCGAGTGTGCCTAATTCCAATCTTGGAGTAAAATGGTATCCCCGTTTTAGTGAAGCCTTTTCAGGCACGATATCATCACGAGCTGCTAGACCGGTTGTGGTGATAATGATGGCCCGTGAAGCCCCTCTTAAAGTCATTTCAGAAGCATTTTAGTCTAGGTCGCATTTGGTCTTTTCCCCTATATGTTTGGTAGTTAAACTATGTTGGTTTATGCTAAACTACATCATTATACTGAGTTTAAGCTTAGTAAACTAGTTAAAAACTGCCTAAAATGTCACGCCCCGAGGCTACCCACTTGACATAACACGGAACCTAGGATCATGAGTGACCCCAAGCTAACCCTTAGTCAGGCATATATTGAACATAATGAATATAACTAAGAAGAAAACATGAAGTATGCGGAAGCTAGATCAACAGATACTTGAAGAGGAACAAGCCCAACTAATCTGAATGATCATAATAAAACATAACGGAAGTTTAGTGGTAACAGAAAGGACCACTTAAGTACTCAAGTTGAATGTACTACTATGTCTGAAAAGCCTACAACTGAGTTGAATTTCGGGGACATACCCCAGATAACTCTAACAAAACTTAAAATTGAAAGCAAAAACTGAAATGGAAAGTGTGTCTATTTTCCTCGAAGTATGGGGACTCACCACTGAAGTTGCAGAAGTCAAACTGAGAATCGATCTAAGCTTAATCTGGATGTTGAATGCCTAAACCTACACAATCAAATGATGTAGAGCAGACTATGTGTCAGTACTTAAAATGTACTGAGCATGCAGGGTATAGAAATACTAAGCTGAATAAATATATATGAGCTAAACAAAGCATAACTAAGCAATGACATAATCTGGGCAAGATTATAAATACTGAAAAGCTAAGCTGAATCCTATGACCAAGTACTAATCATGAAGATAACATGCTGAATTGTATACTGATATAAATGTTGAAAACCTTGTCAATGCACTAAGAATCTAATTGTGGGAACTACTATTAACCGACATGAACCACGTGAGCTAAATGTGGAATCCAATATATACACCCTATCGAGAGGACGCAATATACCTTGGCAGGAGTATAAAGGCATGACTATGGTGTGATCACTAATATTGATGCTTAACAGAGGGACTTATAATCCTATGCGGGCACATAATTCTAGGACTATGAGGGTACGCTGAACCCTAGTCTAACTCGGTGCCAAGTCTACTCCCAACTGAATACATATGAGGCAAAGAAGCACTAGATACTGAATAACTCCAAATACTGACAAACAATCTCAAAATGCAACATTTATATACTGATAATGTGAAATTCGAAACTTGGGGCATGATTATCTGTTTAACTGACCTAGCAAGTACAATTCATTAACATTGAATATTTACACAAATTAGGGTTCTGAGTTTTATACCAGGAATTATATAATGTTTCCTAGAACACATGATATTTAGACTCGATAATATAGCAACTGAATTAATAACAATTCTCCAAGATTTTACAAACACTAGGTCTAAAGAACCTATGTAGAATCAAGGAACTAACCTAATTCTAGGGACCTATTGTATTAAAAAAAACCACTAGTGAAATACCACATACTTGATGATGAAAACTACAGAGAAATCCTTTAGATTTCGGGGATGAAACTTGAAGAACGATGTTGCTTGTTCTTTAAAGAAACCGGCGCTTCCTTCTATTTTTTTTGTTCTAATTTGGATGACTTTTGGAGAATGAGGGTTCTGGGTATGTCTGACTAGTTTATTAGGTTTAGACTGAATAAAATGACCCACATTTAAAAGCTGACGAATGTTATCCACAGCTGGACTGATGGACCATCGTTTGGGGTTGTCGTTCATGCTTTCCCCTACTAGGCTTCACTAAAATGAGCATAACGTTTTACTCTGACCTTGGATTTTTCCAAACTCGGTGGCATTGGAAAGAGGATACAATTATCTTTAATGTGATAGGTTATGGGTCACATAGTTCATATAGTGATAAAAGATATGACCGTTTGAAGTTGACCCAACAACAATTTTCCTCTAATTGAGTGCTGACCCTCACCTACGGTCTGTAGGTACAACCACAAACTGTACCGGTCGGCCGTGGGTGGGATCAGAGACCATCAAACTTTGGACAACAATGACGAAACCAACCTATGGTCCGTGTGTCAACCAACAGACCCATGACCACTGTCGTAGGTCTCATCTTTAGATTCTTAATGTTCCCTAAGTCTAGAACCGAACCTCGAGACACGACCTATGGTCCGTGGTCTAACACACAGTCAGTTGGTGTCTTCCGTTTGTTCTGACACCAAATCCTGGAAAGCTACATTTTTCTATTTTGGCGAATCTGAGGTGTTACAATATATCCCCATTGGGAACATTCATCCTCGAATGAAGTCAAAACAAGTTCAGTATGGAGGGAGGAGCTATAATCCCTATTAGTGGGTACTAGACACTAATATCTAATTGAACTAAGTCCCATGAACATGCAAATGTGCTGAAATACAAGGATAATTGAGGGAACAAGATACTGGGATTGAATTACACAATAGTAAACTAAGAGACTGGAAAGGAATTATTACCTCAAGCTGAAACGGAATCGGAAGGAAAAAGGTGAGGATACTTGTCCATCATGGCTGCTTCTTCTTCCCAAGTAGCTCCCTCTATGGATTGACTCCACCACAAAACCATCACTGAAGTGACATCCTTATTTCTCAACCTACAAACCTGACGGTTAACAATATCAACTGGTACCTCTTCATAAGTGAGACTATTCTTCACAACTACACTCTATAATGGTACTATTAATGCCGGATCACCCAGACATTTCTTCAACAAAGAAATGTGAAAGAATGGATGAACTGCTGCTAGTTCTATTGGCAACTCAAACTCAAAAGCCACATTACCAACCATTTTCAAGATTCTGTAATGACCTATATATCAAGGACTGAACTTCCCTTTCTTGTTAAATCTCATCATCCACTTCATAGGTGACATCTTCAGGAAAACCCAATCATCAATTTTGAACTCTAAGTCGCTTAACTTCACATCTGCGTAGGACTTGTGACGACACTGAGCTGTCTTTAGTCTATCTCTGATGAGCTGAACTTATTCCATAGCCTCATCAACTGAATAAGGGCTAATCAAGGCTGCTTACCCTACTTTAAACCAACCAATTTTGGACTTGAATCTACGCCCATATAGTGCATTATAAGGGGCCATTGGAATACTAGAATGAAAGTTGTTATTATAGGCAAACTCTACGAGAGGTAGGTGATCATCCCAACTACCATTGAAATCGATCACACAAAGTCTCAACATGGCCTGTAAGGTCTGAATACTATGCTCTGACTGACTGTCCGTGGATGAAATTTTGTACTGAGATTTACTTGAGTACCAAGACCTTTCTTAAATGATTTCCAGAAATGAGAGGTAAACTGCGGACCTCTATGTGAAATGATAGACAAGGGAATCCCATGTAATCTAACTATCTCATTGATGTAGAGTTTGGCGTAGTCCTCCGCTGAATCTATAGTTTTGACAGCCAAGAAGTGAGCTAACTTACTGACTTTGTCCACTAGCACTCAAATAGAGACATGTTATCTGCGAGTACGAGGTAAACCCATGATGAAGTCCATGTTTATCACTTACCACTTCCACGAAGGAATGTTAATCTCCTTATTCATACCTCCTGGTTTCTAATGTTCTACCTTAACATGTTGATAGTTAGGACACTTAGCCACAAAGTCTGTTATGTCCCACTTTATGAAGTTCCACCAAAAGACTTCATGTATATCACGGTACATCATAGTGGCACCTGGATGAATAGAATATCTGGAATTATGGGCTTTTGTAAGGATCTACTGCCTCAACTCACCACATTAGGAACACATAAGTGACAATGGTAAAGAAGCACACCTTCTCCCCTTTGGGAGAAAACCTCAACTTTTTGCTGATGAACTGCACCTTTCAACTAAAGTAATATAGGATCGCTATCATGTTTTTCCTTAACCTCCCCTACCAATAAGGATTTTGATCCATTCTAAATTATAACACCACCATCTGACGTTTCAGTAAGGCAAACTCCTAAGCGATCAAGCTAGTGAATATCTTTAGCAAATTATTTCTTTTCCTTCTCAATATGTGCTACACTACCCATGGATAGTCTGACAGCGCCATCCACTACATTGGCCCTACCCAGATGATAGAGCACATTCATGTAATAGTCTTTGAGGAATTCAAGCCATCTAATCTGATGAAGATTAAACTATCTCTGGATGAACACATATTTGAGGCTCTTATGGTCTTTGAACACATCAACATGAACACCATACAAGTAGTGTCGCCAAATCTTTATGAAAAATACTATGGCTGCAAGTTTGAGGTCATAAATCGGGTAATTTTTCTCCTGGACCTTAAGCTGTCTAGAAGCATACACTATGACATTACCTCGATGCATCAACACACAACCTAGGACGACCCTGGATGCATCACAATTAACCACCTAACGATTTGAACCATCTGCTATAGTCAAGACAGAAGTGGTAGTCAACCTAGTCTTCAGTTCGGAGAAGTTTTTGTCACAATCATCTGACCACTGAAATTTGACCTTCTTCTGACTCAACTTGGTCAATGGGGAAGCTATTGATGAAAATCATTCTAACAAACCACCTATAAGAACCAGCCAAATCCTAGAAACTTGAGATATCAGTTGGAGAGGTGGGTCTGGGTTAGTGCAGTACTGCCTTAATTTTCTGAAAATCCACTCGGATCCCTTCGATGCATACCACATGACCAAGGAAAGCAAACGACTGTAACCAGAATTCAAATTTGCTAAATTTAGCGAATAAGTGGTGATCTTTGATAGTTTACAGAACAACTCTCAGATGAGTCGCTTGCTCCCCCTCACTATGATAATAAATGAGGATATTATCAATAAAGTTGATAAAAAACAAGTCTATATAAAATTTGAACACCATGTTCATTAAGACCATGAAAGTTACAGGAGCATGTGTTAGTCCAAAAGACATAACTACAAATTCATAATGACCATACCAAGTTTTGAATGATTTTTTTGGGATGTCAATATCTCTGACTCAGAGCTGTTGATAGCCAGATCGGAGGTCTCTCTTAGAAAACCCACTTGAACCCTTAAGTTGGTTGAACAAGTCATCAATCCTGGGATGGGACACTTATTCTTGACTATGACTTTGTTCAACTGATGTAGTCAATGCATATTCTGAGAAAACCATCTTTGTTTTTCACGAACAACGCTGGAGCACCCCATGGAGAGATACTAGGTTTGATGAAGCCCTTATCTAGAAGGTCTTTCAACTGTTCTTTCAATTTCTTAAGTTCAGTTTTAGAAAATCTGTAAGGAGGAATCAAAATAAACTGGGTATCTGGAATGAGATCTATTCCCTAGTCCATTTCCCTTTCAGGAGGAACTGTGGGAAGATCTTTTGGAAATTTTAAGACTGGCTTCCTTGGAAACTGAAAATGAACAATCCTAGTTCTATAATCGACTAAGGCATAAAATGAATGCAACCAATCCATTCCTAGAATGATATCTGATACGCTCAAATTACACCTCCCTAAAGAAGTGTAAGCGATCGTTATCAAGTAAAGAACCCAACTTTTAGGTTGGGGTCGATCCCACAAGGAAAATGGTTTAGACTTTACTTTAACCCACGATTATATCCAATTAGTCAAAGTATTTCCAAGAAAACAACAATTAATTAAAAAGGGGGGTTTTCGTGAATCAATTATGAAAATTCAATAAGTAATCAAAATTTAGTAGTCAATGTTGGTTGTTATCAAGCTGAGAAAGATGACTAGGGTATACGTGTTCCCCACAAGCTCATAACGCAGTAATCCTAGTAACAACAATCCTTT